>JBBPUA010000110.1:0-35510 GCA_038094355.1 Afroboletus lepidellus | reverse complement strand
GGGGGGGGCGGGGGGGGGGAGGGTGTGGAGGCTGAAGGGGGAGGGGCGGGAGGGGAAGCGGAGAAAGAAGGAGGTTTGGAGGAGACGATGGCGAGCAGAGTCGGCGGCGGCGGGGTCGTCGGCACGCATGTGCTCGGGGAGGGACATGTTGACCACGGAGTCAAAAGCGACGTAAACATGTTCCATCAAGTGCGCGCAGTTTGGGCACGGCGGGGCGCGGCGGGACTGGCACAGCGGCGGGGACTCGCGACGACGAGGAGATGCCCGTCGTGCGGGTCGGGACTGCCCACGGCGCTGCCGGTGTGTCCGGCGTGCAGGTACGTCGGGCGGGTCGAGGACACGGTCACACACCACGAGCTGCTCGGACTGCCATACGGACCGAACCCGTTCGTGGTCGACGCTCGGCAGCTCAAGCGGCGCTTTCTCGAGGCACAACGACTCTGCCACCCCGACGGGTGGGCGACGCGGGGCGAGGTATGCTAGACTAGACTAGGCGCTACGGGAACTAACGGGCACAAGGGCGACAGGGATGCGGCGCAGGCGATGTCCAACGTAGTCAACACGGCATACAAGACGCTCGCGTCGCCGATGGAACGGATCGCGTACGTGCTGGGGCGGAACGGGAAGGAGGTGGAGGAGGGGGACCAGGTGGAGGACATGGAGCTGATGATGGAGGTGATGGAGGCGCGGGAGGCGGTCGAGGAGAGCGGGCACGACGGGCTGGGGAGGCTGAGGGAGGCCAACGACGGCAAGGTGCGGGCCGCGGTCGGGGAGATCGAGGGCGCGGTCGGGCGGGCGGACTGGGCGGGGGCGAAGCGGTGGGCGGTCCGGCTGAAATACCTGCTCGGCATCGACGACGCGATCCGGGCCCGCGCGGAGAATGCCGAGCTGTAGTGTACCCGTCCATGTTGCGCGTAGTGTCGGTCATGGCCAGTCGCTCCTCCTCCAAGCTGAAGCGGCCCTTCTCCGCCCCCGCCTTCAGGCCCGGGAAACTCCAGAAAACTGCCCCGCCGAAGCCGCCCCTCCCCGGCCCCCTCCACGACGCCCGCTACATCGAGCAGGCTCACCCCGCCTGCACTCCCCTCAAGTCCTCCCTCCTCGACAACCCAAAATCACCCGTCGCCAACCTCGCCACAGCCCTGTCCATCCCCGTCAACTACCAGTTTGCAGACCTCGTCGACCCCGCCACAAATCGCAACGTCATCCGGTGCGCCCTTTTCGCCTTCAATTCCACCCCGCTCACCCTCTCACAGTTGTTCCCTCTGCCTTGACACCGTTCCCCCTGTCACCGCCATAGGCGACAGCACCGACAAAAAATCCGCAGAGCGTCTCTGTGCTCTTTCAGCCCTCTACCAACTCCACAATCTCGGCCTTGTCTGTCCTCTTCGTCTTCCCCCCGCCCTACGCTGACCTGTCTCTAGTTTGACAAGCCTTCCAAGTCCGCACCACCCGTCCCTGCCCCCCCGCTCCAGCTCTCCCTCTCCGATGGCTCCGTCGTCTCCTACGAACGCGCCCGTAGCTTCATGGACTACTACTGTCGTCTCTACCGCTTTTCCAAGCCCGAGATCGACTATCACCAGGTCCCCGCCAAGCACGCCAACCCTACCTGGGAGGCCGTCATATCTGTAGACGGTCGTCGTATCGGCATGGGCGCAGCCTCCACCAAAAAGAGCGCGCAGGTACAGTGCTACCTCGACGTTACACAGTATCTCGAGGGCTGCGATCCCGACCTTTGGAAGCGCTACCTTGCTGCCGCAAAGTCTGGAAAGGACCTTGGTCTCGCCCCAAAGGTCGCCTTCTCCATCGGCGATACCCTTGCCGATGACATCATCGACCTCTGCTCCGATACCAAGCGGTCCATGCTCTACAGAAACAGACCCTCTTCCACCCAACACGCCGCCATTACTACCCTCACAATTGCCCCATCCTATCCCCGTCACTATCCCCATTCCCTTGCTGCCCTCAGGTCCGCAGAACTCGACCGGAGGCGGCAAGCATACCTCCATGACCCTGCATCCGACAAAGTGCGATCCATGCGCGCAGCGCTACCCATCTATACCCGTTCTCGCGAGCTTCTTGCCCACATCGCCAGCAACGACGTCACCATCTGCATGGCAGCCACCGGTTCTGGCAAGACCACCCAGGTCCCTCAGTTGATCCTCGACGACTACATCGATCGTGGCCAAGGCGCTCACTGCAACATCATTTGCACTCAGCCTCGTCGCCTCGCCGCACTCAGTGTCGCAGACCGCGTCGCAAAGGAGCGCGGTGAGGTGGTCGGAAGTGGCTCTGTTGGTTACAGCGTTCGTTTCGAGGCCAAGCTTCCCGAGGAGCACGGCTCCATCACCTTTTGCACCATTGGTGTCTTGCTTAGGCGTCTCCAGTCTGCCATGTCAGAGGGTGGCCTTGCGGCCGCAAAGCTTGACGAAGTCACCCACATTTTGGTCGACGAAGTACACGAACGCGACGTCGATACGGATCTTCTCCTCGTCGTCCTCAAGCGCCTCATGGAGGACCGCAAGGCTCGCAATCTTCCCCTCAAAGTCGTGCTCATGAGTGCCACCATCGATCCTCGTTTGTTCCAAGAATACTTTCCAGACGCCACTGGTAACAAGGCCACCGTGATCGAAGTCCCCGGTCGCACTTTTCCCGTCCAAAAGTTCTTCTTGGATGACTATGTCAACGACCTGAAGGCGCAATTCCAGCTCCGCTGGGTGTTCAACGACGAAGCTGTTTCAAGGTACCTCGCCCGTGAAGAAGCGTACGCCGAACAGAATCGCGCCGCCGTCCTCTCCCCTGCCCCGTTGTCTCACCAACCTTTGACCGATGACGAGCTTGAACTGCCCGCCCCGCTCGTAGCTGCCGCCGTTTCACATGTCCTTGGACAGTCCGAGTCCGGTCATGTCCTCGTGTTTCTACCGGGATGGGAAGAAATCACGTCGGTACAGCGCATCTTGTTGGATGGTAGACTTCCGCTCGACTTTGGCGATCAATCAAAGTTTAATATCCACGTCCTGCACTCCACGATACCTCTCAGCGAACAACAAGTCATTTTCGAGCCCCCTCCTAATGGTGTTCGTCGTGTCATCTTGGCGACCAACATCGCCGAGACCTCGGTCACTATTCCCGACGTCGTCTATGTCATCGATGCCGCCAAAATCAAAGAATTGCGCTTTGACCCTGATCGACATATATCTTCCCTCGTCTCGGCATGGGTTGGCTCGTCAAATCTCAACCAAAGGGTTGGGCGTGCGGGCAGGCATCGACCTGGGGAATACTTTGGTCTTTTGAGCAAAGCTCGTGCCGCAAACCTTCATCCTCATCAGACGGTCGAGATGAAACGTGTAGACCTGAGCAATGTTGTCATGCACGTCAAGGCCCTGAGCTTCCCTGGAATGGAGGTCGAGGAGGTTCTCGCGGCCACAATCGAACCTCCTGCAGCCGATCGTATCGCAGCTGCAATGAAAGCCCTTCAGATGGTCGGCGCTCTGGACCATCAAAAGAACCTGACGTCGCTGGGTCGCGTCCTCCTCCAACTGCCAGTAGACGTGCAGATGGGTCGTTTGGTCCTCTATGGCGTCTTCTTCCGTTGCCTCGACAAGGCACTGGCCCTCGCCGCGATCCTTACTAACCGAGATCCCTTCTTATCCCCCATCCATCTCAAAGCAGAGGCAGCCGCCGTCAAGGCTACGTGGTCCCCAAAAGAGTTCAGGTCCGATGCATTGACAATACTGAACGCTTTTGATGCGTGGTATGAAATGTACCGCAATGGCGAGCATGCCCGGGGATCCCGGTTCTGCTCTGACAACTTCCTCTCCAAATCCACGCTTGTACTGATTGCCAAAGTTCGAGGGCATCTCTTGCAATCACTATACCAAGCCGGGGTTATCGACGCGGCCGAAGGCGGTGTCTATGGCCGAGCACGGGACCGTGAATGGACGGTGCCACCCGCACTTAACGCCAATGAAAATTCCCTCCCCTTGCTTGCTGCTCTTGTTGCTGTTGCGACACAACCCAAGTTCGCTATCCGGACGGGCGAGATGACTTTGCGTACCCAGCACGACAAGGTCTGGCCTTTCGTTTTTGCCGTCGTGCTTATCCGCTGATCGGATCCTATAGACAGCTTTCATTCATCCGAGCAGTGTGAATCACCGCAAACACATCAGATCATCCGAGGATGGCGCCGCGCTCCAAGGAGAGAAGCAAATATATGCCTATGCGGAAAAACGACAGAATCTCACCGTCGCAGGCCAAACCCCGCAAATGTACCTGATCAACACGACGCGTCTCGACCCCATGACCTATCTGTTGTTCGGAGCGAATGATATTCAAGTCACTGAGCGCGGACTCGAATGTGACGAATGGTTGCCCGTCGTCGGAAACTTGGATGTTTTGGATGACATCCAGCACCTCAAGACTATGATGGAAACCTGCATGTTGCGGGTGTTTGAAGGTATCCACATGAGCAAGATGCGCTCCAGACCTCAACTAATGGGCACGCCTCCGCGCGAGGACGAAACGGGTGAAGAGATGTTGAAGGATGACCTTTCTTTGTCTTCACGGGAACTGTCGGATCTAGAGTCGATTACCCGGGATATCGTGCGGATATTGAACCGTTACAGCAACGAGCGGATGTCTACACAGTCGGCAACTAGCTCTCGCAATGCGACGCCAATGGCATCCCCTGCATTCTCTACCAGCAGATTACCGGGACCGAGGTCGGGACATTCAACACCATTTGGTGTCGGTTCCACATACAGCTCACGACCTGGCACTCCAAGTCGACTCTCGCGTAGCTTTTATTCATGATTAGACACCATCATAGTATTCTACCCACTTCGGTCGCATTTGTCACGTATCCTAATATCTGTTCTAATGATCTAATGAGTGTTGTCCCTTTGACATAAGCACGCTTGCGATCCTTCAGTCCAAGCAACCAAGCTGCGTTCGGCTGCCACCACTACAACCCTTCGTGAGCTCGCCTACGAAATTACTCCAATACTGCAAAGATGGCCGCCAATATGCGTGGGTTGACCCAGGCAAGTCTCGTCCGTCCTGTTGATGCAGTTTCCGGCTGATACCATCCCAGTTCATTGCGGATATCCGCGGTGCACGGGTGCGCGAACTGGAAGAGAAGAGGATAAACAAGGAGATGGCCAACATCCGTAAGAAGTTCAAAGGTCTGACGTCCCCCGGTACCATCACGTCCTCCAGGCTCACAGAGCACCCCCAGACGGAAACCTCGACGGGTATCAGAAGAAGAAGTAAGCATAGAAGCGTCGCCATCCATTCCACGTCCAATCTGAATTCCTGCGTCTCCAGGTATGTCGCAAAGATTATCTTCACGTACATACTGGGCTACAAGGTCGACGTGGGGCACATGGAGGCCGTCAACCTCATATCGAGCTCCAAGTATTCAGAGAAGCAAATCGTATGGTCTGGAATGTTTCGTGTTTGAATGTCATCTCATGTGTCGATAGGGATATCTCGCCGTGACGCTCCTGATGCATGAGAATTCGGATTTCCTTCGTTTAGTCGTGAACTCGATACGAAAGGATCTCGACGAGAACAATGAAATCAACAATTGCCTTGCCTTGCACGCGATCGCAAACGTCGGAAGTAGCGAGATGGCGGAGGCTCTCTCAGACGACGTACACAGACTACTCATTTCGCCGTGAGTTCCATTCCAGGGGTCCGAACCATGCCGTTCATCGTGCCACAGGACTTCTCAAACGTTTGTTAAGAAGAAGGCAGCGTTGACGCTCTTGCGATTGTACCGGAAGCATCCAGAAGTCATTCCTGCGGCGGAATGGGCGTTGCGCTTGGTATCCATCATGGACGACCCGGATTTGGCACGTTTTAAAGTCGCCTTTCCATGTACGTATCCTGACCAACGCGTAGGGCGTCGTTTTATGCGTGACGAGTTTGGTTATGGCCCTCGCTCAAGACCATCTTGACGCTTATGCAGTGTGCTATACCAAGGCCGTTGATCGTCTGCACCGTGTGAGTACATCATGCTATCCTTTCGGAGCGAGTAATTCATGTTTTCGAAGTTGGTCATTCAACACGAGTACTCGGCAACATACGCCTATTACAAAGTTCCGACTCCGTGGTTGCAAGTGAAGCTCTTGCGACTTCTGCAGTACTACCCCCCGACAGGTGCGTGCAAATTGTCTCCACCCAACACGCAACCAACGAATTCGTAGAGGATCCCGCACTTCGCAATGCGTTGAGCGAGGTTCTTCAGACGATCATGAGTAACAGCGCCGAGCCTTCAAGAAATGTCCAACACAACAATGCCCAGCACGCGGTCCTCTTTGAAGCCATCGGTCTCGCCATTCACCTGGACACCAACTCACCTCTTGTAGACACGGCCGCTGTTCTTCTCGCTCGCTTCATCTCTTCCAAGGAGACAAACGTTCGGTACCTCGGTTTGGACACAATGGCTCATCTCGCGGCGCGCGCAGATTCACTCGACCCATTAAAGAAGCATCAAGGTACTATTATTCTGTCCCTTCGCGACAAGGATATCTCCGTTCGGAGACGTGCCCTGGATCTGCTCTACAGCATGTGTGACGTCGATAACTCGGAATTGATCGTCGGGGAACTCCTCCGGTATCTCAAGGTAGCGGACTACGCGTTGCGGGAAGAACTGGTACTCAAAATTGCCATCCTCACGGAAAAATATGCGAGCTCCTACAAATGGTATGTCGACACCATATTGCAGCTTATCAGTGCAGCTGGCGACCACGTTGGAGACGAGGTGTGGTATCGAGTGGTGCAGATCACTACCAACACAGAGGATCTGCAGGAGTATGCTGCGAGAGTTGTCTTTGAGCATCTCAAGACGCCTGTCGCGCACGAGAGCCTGGTCAAAGTGGGAGGTATGATAGATGACTCAGATCATATCCGATTCTGACTGTCGGGTTTGATAGGTTACATCTTGGGCGAATATGGCCACCTCATCGCAAACGAACCGGGGTACAGTCCCGTTGAACAATTTCAAGTACTACACTCGAAATCACAATTCTGCGTGGCGCCAACACGTTCCCTCCTTCTCTCTACTTATATTAAATGGGTCAACGTCTTCCCGGAACTCAAACCCCAGCTTATCAACATCTTCGAGCGCTATAGGCACGTTCTTGATGCCGAACTCCAACAGCGCGCCTGCGAGTTCTACGCACTTGCATCCCGATCAGATGACGACGAAGTGCTGCAGAATGTTTGCGAGGAAATGCCTCCGTTCCCCCCTCGGGTCAGTACATTGATGAGTCGCTTAAATCGCAAGCTTGGTGACACCGAGGATAAACGGACCTGGGTACATGGGGGAAAGGAGATCAACCTTGAGCGCCAATTCACGAAATCCAAGATGACCAAAAGCAAGGATGCGGTCCTAAGCAATGTGGCTTTGGCTTCGGACACGGATGGCGTGATGAACTCGCTAGCAGGGCTTGACCTGTCTGCGAGCAGCCATCCTCCAGTGTCCGAGGCCGTCCCCCGACTTACCGTCGGGCCTGGCATCGATAAATGGTTCAACAAGCTGACGCATAGTGCCGAAGGGGTGCTTTACGAAGACGTCCAGATTCAGATTGGCATCAAGTCGAGATTCCAAGGCCACCTCGGGCAGCTCGCCATCTATTTTGGAAACAAAGTATCCGCTCCTCTCACCTCGTTCACCTCGACCGTGCACGTTAGCGAGCCGGACGCCCTCTCCGCGACGTTTGCCAAGATCCCTCCAAACGTGCTCGCCCCGCGTACTCAAAGCCAACAAATTTTGCACGTCGAATGCAAGAAAGTCTTCACTTCGTTTCCCATTCTAACAGTGTCCTTCTTGGCGGGAGCCCACCAATCCATTTCGATACGGCTGCCGATAACGATCACCAAGTTCTTTGAAGGCGTCAAGTTCGGGCAGGCAGACTTTTTTGAACGTTGGAAGCTGATTGGGGGGCCACCGAGGGAGTCACAGGTCGTTTTCCCGATATCATTGGACAGCACGGGTCACATTGATCTTGCACGCAATCGACAAATGATTGGTGGTCATCATCTGATGATCCTGGAAGACATCGACCCTAATCCAAGCAATATCGTTGGAGCCGGGGTTCTCCACACCTCTGTAGACGGCAAGGTTGGGTGTTTGCTTCGCCTTGAGCCCAATCGTGAAGCAAAGGTATGTTTTTTCGGCCGCGCGGACGAACCGCTCAGCTGACATATAAAAGCTGTGTCGCGTCACAGTTCGGAGCACTTCAGAAGACGTGGCGGCCGAAGTGCGGAAGCTCGTGGAGAATGTACTCAAGGCAGACTCATGACGTGCATGTTAAATATGCATTTCAAGAATTCCGTTTATAATATCCAAGCATGTAAGTATAATACAGATATAATATATCATCGTCGGTTGGGCAAACTGCAGAGGACTGCAGAGAAATTCAAAAGCTGGTCGTAATCTGCTACAGTGATGCACCGGGACGTGAGGTGCTTCAGCGTCGAACCAAGTTGAAAATGCTCTTCGATTTTTTACCAGATTCATCAAACGACATCGCCGACGCTGCATCCGGATTCCAAGGTGCGTGCGCAGACGGCGACGGAGCACGTGGCTCAGTGGAATTTGAATCAGCCGATACCGACTTGGGCCGCGAGGTGCGCGGCCGACCCAACGTGCGTGATGCTCTCTCGTCCAGAAGAGTTGGGGTTTCGCGTGAAGAGATTTCGGGAACAGAGCCTCGTCGAAGGACGGCTATTAGATCGGGGCTATCTGGCAGAGGGTGAGAGCTTGTCATTGGGGGCTCCTCGGACGGTGAAGGAGCTGTCGACGGTCGAAAAGACTTCGAACGAACGCGACCGATAGGAGACGTAGGTGACGGTGGGGAACGGGGTGTTGCATTTGGCGGCCGGGGTCGAGAAACATCCCACCTCAGAGCGGTGGGATGGTGTTCAGCGGTGGCAAGCTGGCTGACACGTTGCAGGGCAATTTCCTCCACTTCAAAGCATCGGCTGCACAGATCGGATAAATGGTCTTTTTCTGCTGAGCTGGCTTTTGAACCGAGGACTCTTGCACTGCGGATTAAAGATGAACTGACACACGCAAGGTGTCTCGGTATATCAAGCATGTGAGGAAGAAGGGGGACAGCCTCTCTTTCAAGAATTGGGATGGTTGGCCCCCGTTGGTGCAACGAATTCACGACTTTAAGCCGCTGGTGACTAAAGATTGGATGACCGGAATGAGGACTGTACTTGTCGTCAATAGGCGTGGAAACGACTAGAATGTAATCCACCATCGCTGGGAGATTCTGTTTAAGAAACTTCTTGACCCCGCGCATGTATTCCTCTTTTTGCACCGCCTTAAGAAGTATGCCCGAATTAGCCACATTCCACGAGATAGTAAGTTTGTGGCCTTACGACATTTAGGTTAGCTAAACTCTGAATAACTTTAGCGATTAGCGTGAGGCTACGCTGTACTGTGGTGCTGGGCAGTCCTGTAAGGCAAGGACGTAAACTTGTGTTCCACTAGATTGCGCGTTAAGCTACCTGGGGTCAATCCGAATAAATGTGGATTGAGGATAGCCGGTACAATGAACCGAAGAAAACAGAAAGCAGAGACACTCTGCCAGGGAAGGTCCTTGTTCTGAGTGTCTTCTCCGTCTTTCTTTTTGTACCGGGTTTCAACAAGCTTCCGGATGTGCTCAAACAACCTGCGCATTTCACTAAGCAGGAACCATGTCAGCGGCAATGTAGTGTGCTTCAGATGAGCACGCACTAAGGACAATCACCTCTATGGGCATAGATGGAATCCCATATCGCCTGACACCACTCCACCAATTGCTCAACCCCTCGCTCAACGTCCTTGGAACTCTTTCCGCCACAGCGATTTGGGTCAACTTCGATAGTTATCTTTTCGGAGCATATCTGGCGAATCATTCTTCCGATGCTTGTCTCCAAAAAGCCCTTGCCATAGAAAGCCATCGCCAGCTCCATGGTCTTCGTGAATGTAGTATTGCCTCGAAATAATGTATTATGTGCTAGGAATATCAACAATGAAACGTTCTCGGAAAGGCATGGAAGTCTTACAACTAGGAGTACCGTCTACTTCGTGATCCGCATATTCTGTGATATGTTCGACGAGGACGCCCTTGGCAATGGCAATGAACATCAGTTGTTCGGACAGAGTACGTAGTTGAAGCTTGCGCTCAAAGTCGGTCATCCATTCCAAAATATTACGCGAGTGGAGCATCTAAAGTAAAGAAACGATCAGCACCAATACTGAGCTTGTACGCAAACTCGATATCTCACCGTGAGCATACCAGAATAACTCGAGTGCGGAAGAATGATCTCCCTACAGAAGACTTCGAATTACCCTTGAAAATCCATTACACGGAAGACTCACTCATTAACCTTGAGCTTCATGCGTATCTCACCGACCTGAATGCCGCTCAGAAAACCGCTTGACTGAATCACAGGGAACCAGCCCTCTACGTCTTCGCTTCTGCGGAAGTTGGGGAGCGCCACACGGATAGAACCGAGGAGTGTTGGTTTCACAAGCCGCTTCTCCTTCCATAGCAAGACTTCTAAAGTCTCAAAAGGCGGTAAATCCGCAAATGAGAAAGTTTCATGCCAATCGGGAGAACCTATCCCCTTTACCACAGTCGTCCGACCGCAAACGTTATCATTTATATGAATTTCGCAGAACACATCCAAGTCGACGGGATCAGAATCCATCCTGGAGTCCTCGCCGACTGTCAGAGTACTTGCACTGTTGTCAGTGAAGGGCTTCTGGTGCCCAAGATACCGTCCTTGCATCACAGTGAGCTCGACATGCCGCCACATGCGATACAGTCCGCCATCTGAGGGAACATAAGGTTGGCCGTACACCTCTGCCTTGGCATAGGATCGAAGTAGAACGAGCCAAGTGTTGCATACATCTGAATCGCCGAAATGAAGATACATCTGCTCGGATCCGGGACCAGAGCTCCAACGTTGTCCACTGAATTCGTGAGATCAACAGGAGAGGAAAAAGAGGAATAATAAGACCGCACCCAGCAGAGGATATCCCGATGCAATTCTTACGGAGAAACAGTGATGGATCAGCATAGCGAATGTCGGTGTGGTTCAGCATGTGGAGGTATACTGTCTGATATAGGATGGTTTCCTTGACCTGTGATCAGCCAAGTGAAAAGAAGGACAATTATCACAGCACACATCCAGATAGATGTTCAACAGGCAACGGTCGTCTTCGTCCAATATTTTGCATGTCGCTGTTCTCCACTGGACGGATCCGGGAGCAGACCGAGGGAGCGATATCCAGCTTGATTTCTCTGGGACATGGCTTAGTTGTTAGCACGGCTCATGTGGTTGTCGCAGACCTTTGACCTTCTTGGGGACATCTTCGACAGACTTACGGAGTTCCTTGCGGTCGTTCTTGCGGCGTGTAGCCGTGGGCTGAAGCCGGAGACGGTGAGTTGAAACAACGGACCTAAAGAAACTTAAGACACCTTGCGCAGACCGACAGTCGCTGTAGAAGGCACATAAACCTCGGCGGAGACGATGAACTCGCGCTGAGAGGCTTCCTCAGGGATGTGAGACTCCGTGAGCGACATGACGGAACAAGCTTAACCGAAGCGGCTCATGCAAAGGCGGCCACGGCGACTCCGCTCACTCGGTCAGTAGATTGTACTGTTTCGCAAGCCTTGCTACAACGTCGTGCTTTCATTTTTGAACGTAATCGTGTCCCTCCCAAATCCAGCACCGCAACAGCAACAGACACAACCGTGGTATCAACATGAAAGGCGACGGCCCCAAGAAAGATCTAGCGGTAAGCGATGAAATGCAACTTGATGGCGATATGTAGAAAATAGCCTTCATCGCGGGAAAGAGAAAGCGATGGAGGGTAACATAAAACAATGGGGCGCAGAATAGGGAATCTCGGGGAAAGCATTGCAGCAACAGATTAAACAAATAGTTCATGTAGAAGCCTGGAGACAGCGGTTAGATAGCCCGAGTCATTCACTCTTGTTTGAGGCTGCCAAGCACGATGCGTGAGACGATGCAGTGCGCTATGAACAAAACCATACCCCGCTGCGTTGGCATGACCATTGCTGCCGGCGACACGCTTCTTTCCATGCGCAGGTCTTTGATACGTCTGAATGTAAAAATTGATGAAGAGCACGAGATAGCTTGAAAGAAGCCCGCAGCCAAACAGTGCAGCAGTTTCCGTTCCAGCGCAGTTTGCAACGTGAGGGAGGTGGGAGAAACGGCTATACGCAAAGTGCTGGTATGCTGGACTGAGGAGTCAGCACCTCTTCAATATCTGGGCTCCAGGCCGCACGTACTGCCGAAATAGACAATGAAGAGATCGATGACGAACTGCGTAATTTGCATACTTGTGAGGTATTTCTTCCACTAAGAATCTGAATGAGACAAACGTAGAGAGTGATAGCGATGGGAATACCCAAATCTTGGCACCACCGGCCGTCGCGTAGTAGTAATAATCTGGGGTGAATCAGCAGTAGAACAATGGTCTAAGTAGATACTCACACATAATGACATGGACCAGGAGGTTTAGGGAAATGACAACCCATGACTAATGTGGAGAATTGGCAAGAGCGAGGCAGATTGTAAGGAGGAAACTTACAACGCTCGTCCTGCCGTTCAATTGCGTGAAGCATAATAAAGCTGTTGCCGAGTGGTGGAAGACGTGCAGGAAAGCTAACATGCATGTTAAAGCAGAATGGTAAGACAACACCTGTGATACAAACCCAAAGGTTTCTTCTTCAGCGTCAAGAAGACTGTGTCGAAAAGCTCAATGTATTTGAAGTAGTAATTAATCATATAGTAAAATTCGAGTCTCTGGAATAATTGGGAGGAATGGGTAAGGAATATGAAGAGCTGGAAGGGACGACTGACTGGTGTCCATGACTTCTCGTTACACATGGTATCATATACACCCGACTTGATCCATATTGATGCCACCTCTTCAACCATCAGGGCGAGAAGAAGAGCACTTCCGACAGTCAAGAAAGCATTATGAATGCGGAAAAGAGTGTTTAGTTTCATTGGAGGGCGGTCCTTCATGACTTCCTGAATGCCGAAAATAATGACAAGGTAGGATGCCAGGGCCGCCGACACGACGGGTAGCGTTGAGAAGGGAGTCTTGCCTTGGACATAGTGAGAAAGATGGAAAGGAAGGACGTCGGCAGGCAAGATGGCGAGGAGAAAGTCGGCGAGGGGAGCCATGAGGGTACAGAAACAAGTTGAAAAATTCAACGCGCGCAAAAGTTGCCAATTAACCGAAGTGATACGAAAGCGCGTGACTCCGGCCGGGCGGGATGCGCCGGAGCGCCAATCTGGCCCACGACCTGGGACGGAACGGTGCCAGCGGGCTCTATCGTTACGGGACATCCCGTCAGGCCGCCTGAGAGCCGTAGCAGCGACTTTGTCATTTAAAAAGGTCGCCTCGCAAGTCGACCAAGGCCAGCTGCCGGCCTCGATATAAACCGGCCGGCCGGAAGCAGATGTAATAAAGTCACGTGGGATGACGACGCCCCCGCTTTCCTGGTTTGTCAATGCCCTATTCGCTCCAAACCCACTACGTTGCTGGAGTCTTGACACACTTACCAACGTCGTCTCGCCACAATGTGGTGGTTAGATCCAGGGAAAGAAGTTTTGGGTGTTGTGCGCATTATTCTCAGAACCCATCTCCACATTCTGGTCTAACCACGCCGTTCACAGCTATTCAACAGAATTCTCGCTCCGTATGTCGAGAACCTGGACATGAATCAGGTCAATTATGGGATAGGACAAGGTCATTCATCTATCCCCATTTTCTGCTATTCCTGCAAACGGCTTGCTATCTCTAGGTCAGCTGACATTGCGGAACCTACGCCTCAAAAAAGGTGCCCTTGATAAGTTCCGACTTCCTGTCGATGTTCTCGAAGGTCGGATCCAAACATGCTCTGCGACACTCGCTAATATTCCACCTTCAGGATATCTCGGGACGTTTACATTATCTCTTCACTGGTTGAACTTGGGCAGCCAACCAGTCGAAATACTCATCGAAGATGTCTATTTACTTGTAGTGCCTTCACCCCAGGATAACGTCGATCAAGAGGAGGAAGAACGCAGGGCCCAGGCCACCAAGCAAGAACGGCTCGAGAATGCCGAGTTATTGCACATGCGTGGACAAGCGGAAGTTTCATCGGGTGTGTCACATCCTGGCTTGACATTAATAATTCCTTATGGAATCGACTTGGTTTAACAGAAACTTCCCCTCAATCGCAGGGTCTCTGGGCTTCTTTAACTGCCAAGATAATCAATAACGTGCAAGTCACGGTTAAGAATATACACGTCAGATATGAAGATAAACTGAGCGTTCCCGGTGTAAGTACAGTCATTGGATCACACATTTCTGCTTCATCGAATTACTCGTAGCATCCTTTTGCTGCTGGAATTACACTTGCTCGCTTCGCCATCCAGTCAGTCAATGAACGTTGGGAGCCAGCCTTCATCGAAAGTACTGCAGGCGCAATCCATAAAGTATGGGTTCCTGCCAAAGCTTTGTGGCGTCTCTCATCACGCTATAGTTGTCAAGTTTGCAATCCTTGGCCATCTACTTTGACACGGATTCCGCTAGCATGGCTGGGTTACCACCACGCAAAGCTAAGAAGAAGTTCACGGATATGGTATGCTGTTGTCCAGATCTCCCCGCATAGCTAACATATGGGTAGATCTCCCTTGACGACCGAAATTCCTCTCACCAGTTCATCCTTAGTCCCGTATCGGGGGAAGGCAGAGTGAGTAGTACAATGACTCTGATGAGGTAATATCTGATTTAGTTCCTGGAGATTGTCGTGAACCACAAGGTAGACGACAAGACACCTCACTTTGACGTACAAATGCATTTTGAGGAGATTGGTGTGGCCCTGGATGATAACCAATACCGAGACGTCATATCTCTCGTCGATATGTACCATTTTTATATCCGTCAGCATCAAGTAAGTTCAGATGTGGACACTTCAGTAGAGATTAATAAACTCTTTAGTACCACAAATTTCGACCAACTGATGAAGACTTGGTGAGAAATCGTGCAAGTGCTCGCCTACGATTTGCCGGTTCCGCCATATTAAATAGCGTCCACGAACGACGGCGGAAGTGGACTTGGGCTTACTTCGCGGAACGTCGTGACGACAGAAACGAGTACGTAGAACTTTTTGGAAGGAAGCTCATGAATACTCTCCGAGACGTGGCACGTAAATATTTTTGGCTGGGCCATTTCCCATGTTAAATTATTTGTAGGATGTTGCTGCAATCGCAGCACTGGAACGCAAGCTTACATATGAAGATATCCGCTTCTACAGGTCCATTGCGCGGTCCCGTCTGAGGAAGGATATCGCACAGCGTAAAAAGCTCGATGAAGAACGTGCTCGGCAACAACAGGCTCGTAGCTGGACATCTTGGTTATGGAGCTCTGGAGACTCTGGTCCAACCGAGGACATCAGTTTTGGCGGCCCAATGACCGAGGAACAACGACGGCAGCTATACGATGTTCTTGACTACGACGAGAAATCCGCTATTGCGGCTTCCTTGGAAACTCCGCGGAATGCTGTAAAGCTGCGAGTCGCAACCAAACTAAGAAGGGGATCTTTTGCATTGAAGAGTTATCCAAGAGGGGCAGCATCAGATATTATATCTATGGTCTTTGAATCATTCTGTGCTGACTTTATTCAGAGACCAGACAATTTTGAAGCTTCGGTCTCTCTTGGAGGGTTAAGTGTGTTCGATGGAACCACCAAAAATACCCTTCATCCTCAAATTGTGCGAGTCAAGAATCCCATAGTTGGGCACGTCAAGTCAGAACAGCATATGGAGCCTGACGAGCCCTTCTTTTACCTCAAACTTGAGAGTAATCCACTTGATCACCGGGCAGACTCTGCTCTGACAGCTCGGATGCGTCACATGGAGATAATTTACCATCGAGGGTATGTTGAAGCCATTGCAAAGTTCTTGAGACCCCCCGAGAGTCAACTTGAGTCGGTGGAAGCGTTACTTGTAAGTAACTGCATGTGTTTGTATCCCCGCTTTCATGAAATGACTGTACCGCAGAATGTTGCTAGTCAGACACTTGAGGGTTTGCGAAAGGAGACTAGGGCCGGTTTAGAGTATGCGTTGCAAACGCACAAGACGATCGATTTGCAACTAGACATGAATGCCCCTGTCATCATCATTCCCGAGGAGTATGCGCTCTCATTAGTACTTTTGCAAGTGATTTCTAACCTCCCACCAGCATCGCCTCCTTCGATGGTGGTCACTTGATTATTGATGCGGGACACATCGCTGTGGAGAGCGATCTCGCTGATAATGATGCCATGCGCGAACTGCAGGCAAAAAAGAATCAGCAATATAGCGAAGCGGACTATAGGCGCTTGGAATCGCTCATGTATGACAAAGTAACGCTCAAACTAGAAGCTGCGCAGGTGACGATGATTTTTTTTGGTCTACGAATTGTGTACTGAGTGATCGTAGTTTATTATTGGCAGTAACTTGCAAGCTTGTCGCGACGCACTGATGTCGAAAGCTGGCAACCACCTCCACCTACTGGAGCGTACCAACATTGATCTTCAACTACAGAATTCGATTGTTCCAAGTGCCCTTAGCCTTGCCCGATTCAAGGTTTCCGGGAAATTGCCAAGTTTACATGTCAATCTATCTGACAAGAAGTATAAGACCCTTATGCGGTTGATCGACGTCACCATTCCACAGTTTGGCGCAGAATCTGAGAGGCCAAAGGTGTCACCACCGTACTCCGATTCTGAAGCCATAGTATTACCTTTGTCTACTGGGTTGTTTTCCCCCACGGAACTGGAATACAACATCGACGATTATCAATCAGAAACTGAACATACCTCTAGCAATCGTAACGATGTATTCTTCGAGGCAAGCGACGGGTCCTCAGAGGCAGTAGATACTGTCATCTTGCTTTATTCTCACTGACAATGTACAACAGAATCCGGAACTCCGGCAACACATTTTTGAAATTGATTTTGCGGTCGATGACTTGCGTGCGTCGATTTCACGGTCGAGTCTAGATGGGGGCGAAAAGTCGCTCGGACATGTCGCCCTCCAACAATTTCGGCTTGGCTTAGTGCTCCTGAAACACAGTCTCTCTGTGGGTGTCAATCTCAGGTGAGCGTGACCATCATGGGCCTATTTTGTTGTTGATGATTCTCGAAGGACTCTGAGCATGAATATCATGCAAGGTGACAAAAACCCGATCAGACTTATTTCATCGGAAGACACGGGTGATGACAAGGATCTCCTGTCAGTCTCCTACCTGCGTGTCCAGAGAAACTCCCCGGAGTTTTCTACTGTTTACGACAACATCGAGCAGAGTGTCGATGTCCGGCTATCAACGTTTGTTTTTAATGCCGCACCGGAGCCTGTCATTTCCTTCTATGATTTCCTAATCACTACATTCGTCTCACAAGGAACCTCGACGACGGTCGAAAGCTCGGAACTTGCCAGTGCCACTGATACGCAACCCCAATCCTCCAGCACTACGCGCATCGCCGTGAAACTAGACAGCATCCGAGGTGAGCGATGATAAGCCTGGTTAGGTCTTTGGCTTACAAGGACGAATAGTTGTATTGATCAACGACCTCGCCAACTTGGCCACTCTCTCACTATCAACTGCCTCTGTCCTCATGGTTTTGAGGTCGAATACTATGCGTATCACTGGTCGCCTTGGGAGTCTAGCCGTAAGCGACGACCGCTCCGTGGATGTTTACCGAGAGGAGTTCAAGCAAATTTTGTCCATCGAAGGAAACAATTTTGCGGAGTTCAGATACCAGACCTATGACCCCGAGGATGAAGGCTACACTGGCATCAAATCAGCTGTCTATCTGTCCACAGGCTCGCTCAAAGTTCACTTCCTCGAGCAGCCTCTACATGACATGTACTTGTTTATCTCGAAACTCGCCAAACTCAAGATTCTGTACGACACAGCTCGCGACGCAGCTGTACAAAGAGCCTCTGAGATCGAACGTATGCAATTCGAAATATCCGTGAAGACCCCTATTGTCGCCTTTCCCAGTGACCCTGCACACCTTCCTGACGTTGTGACGATGCGCCTTGGTGAGGTCTTCGCGAGCAACTCCTTTGACGGCGATGCTAGCAGAATTTCGGCGACTCTGAATGGCCTGCAGCTTGTGTCGGACCTATATTATGATGGCAAGTTATCGACACTCAAGATTGTCGATGACATCAGTATCGTTGCAGATCTCTGTCAAGGCTCACAATTCGATTGCCTCAAAGAGGACGAGGTACCAAATACTCGAGTAAGGTTCAAGCTCCAATAAGGCGGGCGATGTTCACTTCCGATCACAGGTTTCGGTAAAAATATCCGATATCAAGCTCTGCCTTACCCAGATCCAGTACGAGATTCTTGTTGGAGTATCTCAGTCGATACCACGAGTGCTCGCTGGCGCACCCGAAGGCAATGCCCAGGCTGATTCTGCTGTAACGTCAGCCTCGAGTCCCAACAACCACTTGTCCTCTACTTCGGAGATCCCAACGTCCCTCGTCAATCTAGAACCTGAGGTCCGCGTATCATCTACTCTCGATGGCGACCGGCCATGGACTGCCATGGACCTGGTGGCTTCTATAGGTGTTGTCAGACTTTACTTGTATGACAGAGAGGCGACCACAGAGGCAAATCTGAGGGATCATGGGATTGCACGGTTTGCTCTCAACGACGTCAGCCTTCGTTCCAAATCAATGTCTGACGGAGCGTCCGAGACCCAACTGGTGTTACGCTCATTTACTATGAGCAATACTCGACGCGGTGGATCTAGATTCCGGGAAATTATTCCTGCCGCTGAGCACGAACGAAATCAGTTCATGGTCCTTTATTCTTCGTCCGGTACCTCTGCTCTTGTAATCATCAACATTGATGCCCCCCACATCATTTTTTCCGTGGAACCCATCTTCTCTCTTCTGTCGTTCTTTTCCAGTGGCCCCCAGAGTCCACAGGCCTCTGACAGGAATAACGAAAAAGAATCCAAAAAGGAATCCTTGACGGCTTCCACCACCGACTTACGGCTCGAGCTCCACGACGTTTCTATCAGCGTACTCGAGAACGACGCCGACCCTTGCTCGCAAGCTATCAGACTTCGTATAAATCAAATCTTGGTATCGCAACAGGTTAGTATCGCTTCGAACGTCTGCGGGTGAGCTGCTCACTGCGCATAGGGTATCATGGCATTGAACATCAACCATCTTGGGATGTCGCTCATACGAATGGGAGCGGAGTCGGACACTGCGCGATTCTTGGATGATATTGACCTGACGCTCTCGCTCGACTGCCGGGCGCCCGAACCAGGGCAACATATGTCAATAGAAAGCTCGACGACGGACATAGTTTTTCGTGCGTCGTACAGCGATATCATGCTTATCACGGCGATTGCCACGAAAGCCATTGAGCTGTATGCTAGATCGCAGGGGAATACAGAACAGCCCTCGAGCTTGCAAACCCGAAACACTCATTCAACGTCATCGGCAGTTGGTGTGCGACTAACACCTGCCAAGGCACATATTATCATGTCGAAGGAACAGGTATGAGACCTGTACTATGCCCTGTGTAAATGTACAACTCTACTCTAGATGAAAGGGACTGTCGATGGTTTTAGACTAATTTTAATCGGGGATCTGCACGAGCAGCCTATGCTTCAATTCAACGTGAAACCCTTTGTCTTGATGGCTAAGGACTGGTCATCAGTGGTGAGTCCTTCACGCTGTGAAAGGAGCATGTGCAATTGACACACGATCTAGCTCCAGGCTTCGGCCATGCTGGAAACGCAGATCAACTATTGGAATCTTACAAATTCGCACTGGGAACCCCGTAGGATCTCCTTCATATCTAGTCCATCAAGCTGCTGACCGAGCTGTAGTGATTGACCCTTGGAAGTTTACGCTATCGGTAATTTTGGTCGGGTAACGACGTGAGAGTCCCTGCTGACGCTATCCGACAGTTGAGTAAGGAACAAGCTTCAAGTGCTCTCAAGGTCTCTATGACTGCTCGCGATCGCTTGGACCTCAATCTTAGCACCACATTCGCTGAGCTTGCAACCACCTCCGTCAATATGTGGGGTCGGGAACGAGAGCTGGCTATGCAAAATGATCGCGGAAGCTATGCCCCATATCGAATCCGGAACCGCACGGGTTCTGCTCTCTTCATCTGGTCAGATAACGATACCAGCAGTAGGACGCAAGAGGGCAGTGCAGTCAAGCTCAATCACGATCAGATCATTGATTGGCGATTTGACGACTGGAAGAGGATGCGAGAAGTTAGTCCAGCTAAGAACCAGTCTCAGTTGTCGGCTGACCAACTTTAAGCACGGTTCGGCGTCCGAACAACACAACATCGGTATCCAAGTCATAGGGAAGCCCTGGGAAGCCCTTCGAGGCATTCCGGTTAACAGGGAAGGTGAATTTACATTCTCACTGCGACCTCGAATGGAGAAATATACCGATCGCCTGCTATGCGCGGTAACTGTGGAGGACAATGTCAAAATAGTGACTCTGCGCTCGACTTATTTGGTGGAGAACTCGACGTTCTACCCATTGGAACTGATGTTGGTGGATCATGCTGGGCATCCTGTGTATTCATTAGAGAAGATTGGTCAGTCACCGCTTGGTATCATCAAGTTGCCTCACTCACAGTGACAAAGCTCCTGGCCATGATTATGCATTGCCCATTGAGGCTGTTGCACAAAGTAGAATCAAACTCCAGCCAGACCGTGAGCACATCACGCTTAGCGCGCACTGAGACTTACCATGAAGCATTACAGAAGGCTTTGGTTATCGTTGGTGCTCGTCTCTGCGATTTGAGGATCTAGTTTCGAAGAGATCCCTTTCCATTAGTTGTCCTCACAACGACCCTCGGGAGGCACCCTTCCGCTTTCAGGCATGGGTACAAACCGATTCCAACGACCCCGCTGCACGGTAAGTTTGTATCTCGCTTGTCGCAATATCCTGACCTTCCCTAGGAAATCCCAAAAAGTTAAAGTCAAACTTCGTGCTCCGATTGAGCTGGAAAACTTGTTGCCCTACAATCTCCAATACCGCATCTACGATAAAAACGCTGATCAAAACTGGAAAAGCTACCTACGAAAGGGTGGGGTGATGCCAGTACACTCTGTGGAACTAGACCATTTGGTTTTACTCAACGTGGAGGTGCAAGATACAGGTAAGTGTGTCAAGCATCTGAGATACGACACTGATGACTCTTAAAGTCTTCAAACCAAGCGACTTCGCCATCATAAATACAGACCGCCACTCTGACTTTGATGTCGAATCCCGGCTATCACTTCGCGATCAAAGCAATCGCAAACTCCACCTAAATCTTAATTATGTGTACGTCTAACTTTATATATTAAGTTCCGTTGTGGTCTCACGCACGTCGAGTCGATATCCGGAGTCTGGCGGAGCATTCAAAGTCCAGATATATTGCCCATACTTGGTTGTGAATAAATCGGAAATGCCATTTGGTGTGAAGACAGCTCGATCCAATCGTGCGACTTCTCCATTAGATGTTGCTGGTGATACTCGCCCAGGTATGATCGTGTTGTAATTTCATGGTATCAGTTATTTATGCGTATCATAAGACGTCCTCGCCACCCCCGTGCCATTCTGTAAGTCTTGCATCTTACCTGCTGGCTGGCATTCTAATTGGTTGGCCAGTATTGTCTCACTCTCATGACAACGCTCAAGCATTCATATTCAAAGTTGGAGAGTCGGGATGGTCAAATGTAATGTACCTTCCATTTGAGGTTGAATTTTTGTTACTGAGGTTCTTCCTGGTGCCTCAAGGTGTTCAGCCTTGAAGCTCCTGCGGCTGATGGAGAAATGGTGATTCCGTCTGCGAGACAAAAGAATGAGGAATATCATTTCGGATTATCATGGACAGAAGGGCTGGGCAAGTACAAACTTACGAAAGTGATCACGATTTCGCCGAGGTTCATGTTGAAAAACGACCTCCCTGTCCCCATCCAATTCCGTGAATACAAAGGATTACCACGTGGTCGAGCTATACTGAACCCAAGAGAACGTATCCCGTTACAAGTCATGCAGACTGGGGTGGAGAAGCTTCTTACGATTGCGTACACTGGTCTTAACGCACGATGGTAAGTAAATAACAGTAAGATATTTCTGCAATTTGACCAAGGATTCTCAGGTCGCCCCCCGTCAACATTCAGGACATCGGAAACATTCATTTCCGAGTACCCAGAGTGTCAGATAACAATCAAGCTGATGTTGTCACGGCGGATATCAAAATCGATGGGTCTATCATCTTTGTCACTTTCATCAAAGCAGATGGGTGGCCCTTCGAACTAGAAAATGACAGCGACTATACTGTTCTTGTTTGCCAATGGGTAAGATTCCCTTCCAGGTTTGCCGGCTAGTTAATGACCTCGCTCAGGACTCGGGAAGAAACGAAGTAGAAGCAGTGAAATCGAGCATCCCGCGGTACAAGCTCGCACCGCGGTCCACCACGCAATATGCTTGGGATCAGCCGGCAGCAAGAGAGAAGAAGCTTATGCTTAGTATTAACGACGCACGCCGCGCAGTTGACATCATGGAAATTGGCGTTCTTGTTCCATTCAGATTTCAAGTTCGTCCTAATGTGCCTCAAGTTGGCCTTGCTGACCCAAAGCGTAGGATCGACAACGAGCACGAGCCGTATCGCTGGACGTACGAGCGGACCGCCACAAACAAATATTGCGGATCACAAATTACGTCGCAGAGCGCAGTCTCTACAAGCCTAAACACAGGCTTACCGGCTCGCTGTCTCGATCTGACACACTGGGAAGTGTCGAGGGGTTCGAGGCAGTTTTGGAGGATGCCGCACCCACTCTGAAAGTCGAAGTTGATCTGGCAGGAATAGGAATATCCCTCATAAATCGCAAGATGATTGAGGTGGTATATGCGTCATTGGAGCCCTTGCACTTTGAGTACAATGATACCCCGGTCTCGCAGGTGGTCACCTTATATTGCGGTTCTCTTCAAATTGACAACCAACTGCATGACGCACTATATCCTGTCCTTCTCCAACCGAGCCCCGTCTCCAAAGAAGCCAGTGGGACTGCGGCTGTCCCTCCAACAATCCAAGCCTCTGTCATTTGGCTCAAGGACCAAGGTAAGAGAGACATGGAAGCAATAATTCTCTGACGATTTCCACAGAGCACGGCGTTCTCTTCGTCAAATACTGCTCTATTTTGTTACAGGCCTTGACTATTGAGGCCGATGAAGATTTTCTCTTCGCAATATATGATCTCACACAGATCAAAGGCGCTTCATGGGAGGAAAATGTAGAAGAGTAAGTCGGTAGAACGGAATTTTGATCCTCGCTCATTAGTTCCCAAGTATCCTAATACAACACCCGGAGATAATTCCAGACCCACAGCCCACTCCTCCCGGAAGAGACGTTTATTTCGAAGTGCTCCAACTGCATCCTATTCAGTTAACCCTGTCTTTCATGCGAACTGAAAGGGTCACCAGTGAGGAGAAGTAAGTCAAAGATGGTGATATTTCTACAAGCTCTCATGTCGACATAGATTGAGCATTCGAAACCCTTTGGCAGTGGTTGTCAACGCGCTGACAATGACACTGGGGAATGTCAATGATGCCCCCCTCGAATTGAACGCACTCGGCATCACAGACATGCGATTGTCAATCCCTGAACTACAAAATCGCATTACATACCACTACCGCCAAGATGTTCTACGGCAACTATACCGCATTCTTGGTTCTGCCGATTTCATTGGGAACCCGGTGGGCCTCTTTACGAACGTGAGTTCTGGGGTCGCAGACATATTTTATGCACCGTATCACGGCGTGGTCATGCATGGGAACAAAGAGTTGGGCATCGGAATAGCAAAGGTAAGCGATTATCTGCCCCATCCATTGCTGGCATTTTAATACAAAATCCAGGGCGCTGCTAGTTTCGTCAAGAAAACAGTGTTCGGTCTATCGGACAGTGTCACCAAATTCACAGGCAGCTTGGGCAAAGGTCTGGCACTCCTTATGCAGGGGTCCCTTCTGACTCGACACCAGGCTTGTCCGCTGCAACGTTTGATGAAGAATATCAAGCACAACGTCGGCTGTCACAGCGCCGCAATAGACCCCGTCATGCAATGTAAGAAATGATCCTTTTTTGAATTACCTCGCTCTGTATTCACAACCTTGCTAGATATGGCGTCACCGCTGGTGGTGAAGCGCTCGCAACCAGCGTTGTCAGTGCGATGGAAGGCATTGTGGTATGCAGACGGAATGAATTCCACCGTAGCGATCGTTCACCGAGCCCTAGACGAAGCCCATTCAAGGGGCAGAAGCAGAAGGTGCCATCGGATTTTTTAAAGGCATTGGCAAGGGATTGGTAGGGTATGCGTGCATATTACTTGCGAGAGTACCGTTTAACAGGCGATGACAGTGCTCTGACCAAACCTGCTGTCGGGGTGTTCGACCTTGCCTCCAACGTTTCTGAAGGTAGCTGAGTCGCCTGTCCTGTTGTTTGCGATTGCTGATAGTGCGTCAGGGATAAGAAACACTACGACCGTCTTTGACAAACCAGAAAGGGACCGCGTCAGACCGGTACGTATCCCTAACACTCTTCTTGAAGAAGGATCTTACTTGATTCATGCCAGCCGAGACAAGTCCCCCCAGATGGCGTATTAGTGGTGCGTGTCACGCCGTAATTGTGCTGCTTTTGACTCAGGACGTGATTCCCAGCCGTTTTCAAGTCGCGAAGCGCTCGGTCAGTATTGGATGAGAGACCTGGAACAGGGCGCCTATAGGAACGAATGTTACGTCGCTCACATCGGTGAGTGTCCAGCCGTGCACGTAATGTAGACGTTGAAGGTCTGGACAGATCATGCAGGAGGCGACAACATCGTCTTGTTGACCTCTGCGAGGGTGGTCTCGTTCTGGTCCAAGAGGCTGCGTCTCGAGTGGGATCTACCTTTGCTCATGGTCCAAGGTGTTACGACCGAGGACAACGGCATCCGTTTTTCTCACAAGTCAGGCAAGGATCACGACAAGTTTGTGCTCATACCAGACAAGAATGCCCAAGTGTGGTTCTTTGGACAAATCGCATCGGTAGTCAAAGCATTCAATAACAAACGCAGAATGGACTAGCAGGCAACTGATAGAGAAAGATGGTAGCCGTATCATGTAGCATTCCTTACTGGTGAACTGTAATATATGCATTGAAGTTGAACATGTGCGCCTATGAACAAATACGAAAGATAATGGTAGCCAAGGGAGCGGCGATGTGAAAAGACAGGAAGGGTTAGCGAATCCAATGATGATGATAATGATATACGTCAACCGTAGGGTATATTCCTGGCAACCGTACTAGTGGACTCCCTGGCGCGAACGCACCGAGAAGCTGCGTCCGCCTGGGGCGGCAGCGACGTCGGACAGCGTCGGACTGCCCTGCGGTACTGCAGTTGCCGTACTAGAAAGTCGTGCCCTCATGGGCAAGTCTGTGAATGCTGTCACGTGTCTCTTTTCCTGGTCCGTGGATGTTCCAGAATCGTCAGAGTCGTGCTGCAAGGCCTTTTGGCCATCAAAGCTGCCATAACTATCGCGCGGGCTTGCGGAGCATGCACTCTGAAAGTCGGTATCGGATTCGTCGGTGGTAGTAGTTATGGCAGGGGTCAAAGCTGGGGTTGTTGGGGCGGCCGTCGGGACGTCAGGGGAAATCGCCGTCAAGGAAGCGCCGGATGAAACTTTGCGAAGCGATGGTCGCGTCGCCGTCTCCGCCGTGGGCGTCTGGAGGTCAGTACCGTCTGTCTCAGATCCGGCTTGGCCTGCGATCCTGTCCTCTCGTGTCGGCGTCGGGGAAGCCCCGTTGGGAGTGGCAGAGTGGCGCGGGGTGTCAACAGAGCGGCGCGTAATAGTACCGGTGCCAGTTCGGTTCGTAGATGCCGTGTCGCTACGCTCCCTACGCTTAGCCTTGATAGGGGGGCTGTTGATGAGCTTGGTACCCCTTGGTTGGCGAGCACGGACGGATACAGCGGCGTCCGAACTCTCATCGGTACGCTCGTCAGTGGCATAGTCGGATCCAGTGCTCTTGTGTCCTGCGTATCGCTTCTTCCGGTCTTGGATGTTCTCCGACGCCAATGCTATTTCCAGCTGCCGGGGTAGGGGTCAGTAAATGCCAGGTCTACAGTCATGCACCAACGGACCTTTTGTTGAATCTGCAAGACCTTTTGGGCAATCTTGTCGCTACGCTCACTGATACCTTCATCGACAGCCGTCATGCCGTCCTGTACGACCTCGCTTTGCGTCGCTGAGAATCGCTTCTTCTTGACTGGCGACGCCGGAGCCTCTTCCTCCTCTGTGATAGTGTCCGTCTCCCGCTCAGATTTGTTGGCAACCAACGTGTCATCCAATCCACGGTCATATGACTCTGAGAGGGTCGACTCTGTGCCAAAGCTGCGCAGTCGGGATCCATTGCCCTCGTGGGATACGCTCTTCATGGCATCGCTAGCGCGCCTCGAGCGTGTTCCGCTGGCGGACCTGGCAGAATTGGACATGCGTGAGCCAGGGCGGGACGACAGCTCGCCACCGTAGTCGGACTCGTCAATGTCGACAGCCATGGAGGCGAGTGCACGTTCGATCTGTGCTTCCACTTCTGCGACCATCTCTGCACGCTCCTGTTCCATGCGTTCCATCGTCATCCGCATACGTTCCAGTTCGATGAGCGCGTCCTTGTGTGCCCGCTCCGTTTCGACCAGGCCTAACAACTCAGTGAGTGATCCACATACACACCCACGACATCGACTCACGGTTCTGTAGCTTGGCCTTTTCCGCGGCCGTCAAGGTGACGAGACCGCTCAACCTCTTGGTCTCCCTTTGTTCCTTGCCAATCTTGTTCCTCAACTGGTCTGCCTCGACACTCAATTTCTCGGCGTACTGTTCAAACGTCACGAATTTGTCTCTCCAGAGGTCTGCCTCGGTCATAAGGAAGTTGAGGCGACGCGAGAGTCGACCAATCTTGGTCTCGAGGTCATCTCGGGCATCGACAAAAGCAGTGGCACGTTTGCGAATGGAGAGTTGAATGAGTTGTTCTGCGGCAGTCAATTGGGGCAGACGGCGCGCAGTACCGAACGAGGAGAGACGCTTGAAAAGAGATGGTTTTTTAAACTATGGGCAAGTCAGCATCGAGGACGCGCTCCCGAGAAATTGGTTTACCTTGTCCTCGAGGACGGCATCAAACGCCTGGATGATACGTGTGGAATGCCACCATTCGGGTGGCTTGATGGTATCTGCCACGGCAGCCATCTCGCCGCTTCTCTTTGCCTGCACCTTGCATACCGGGCGGAAGCGACCGGCGGGGAAAGCTTCTTTGAACTCGCTATGAACGTGACGCGTCAGAGAGAGGGAAAACCGATCCAACTGGACCTACGAGGGTATGCTGTGGTCTGGGTGATAGTGAGGCTCGAAAGCGGCAAGTAACCGCTGTCTATACTTTTCCCGCTGCTGCTTGACGGAGACGATGCCAGGAGGTGGCAAAGGGCAGCTCAAGTAATTGATGTCCCTGTGCAGGGTGAGCCAAGGGTGTGAGAAGTGCTCCTACTGCGACTTACAGGTCAATGACACACACTTCGGGCGCAGGGCGCACGCTGTACCTCGCCTCCGTTGCCAGACCCAATATCCACGGGCCCGGATCGTCGATATAGATCTTGGCGTCGCGTGCGTGGACCGCGGGCAGGGCGATGCCGTTCCACCCACGCAGTTCGACCAGATATTTGATAGTGGACACAGCGATCTGCGAGAAGACGGAGTCAGGGACGCGCATAGGGTAAAAGAACACTCACGCCGAGCATGGCAGGATAGCGAGAGAAGAACAAGACGCGACCCGTAGGGGCCAGCGCAATCTGAAGGACACGCTCAGGGCGACCTGAAATGTCAAAGGCGAGTCGGAGCACGCACCTCACAGGCAGTCAATACGTTGTCAATGTTCATACACTTGAACAAGGGCCACATGGTGAAATTGATGTCGACCAACCCCCTGCCGAAATCGAGACCGCCAGGGAACCTCGCGACGACCTCGAGACTGGTGTCTTCGCTGCTGCTACTTCCGGGCGCGCCGCCTGATGCGCGATTAGCAAGCGGGGCGAGGGAAGCATCGAGCTTGATGAGCTCGCCAGCGCGGGGGGCGGGATGTGCGAGGATTTTCGAGATCTGGAGGGTGTGAGACTGAACATCCTTGGAGAAGCGCGCCCAGGAAAGGGTGAGATAGTCCCTCATGAGGTCGTAGATGGGGTGGCGAGACACGAGCGCTGGGCAAACCGAGATGAGATCAGGGGTCGACAGGAGCGACGGAAAAGACTCACAGAGGGCGTATGGGAGCCAAAAGACAGTGTCACCTGGGAGGAAAAGGGTGCTCTCACCGGGTCCGTGACCGCCGACGGTACTAGCGACGTCAAAGTCGCTCTCGCTGATGGCGCCGGCATCGGTTTCTGCACCTTCACCGTCGGTTTCGCCATCTGTTCCGGGCCAGGGCCCGCGTGGCCCGCGTTTCCCGACGCGGCGGCTGGGTTCACCGTTGCCTGTGGAACCATGGCCGACGGAAGAACGGAGGACCTTGAGACGCGACGCGACAAGAGACTGGGCGCTTTCCTTTCTGGCGCGGCCTGCTTCGAGGGTTCTGCGGATGGCAGCGCTCCTCTCAGCGTCGGCATGGCTCCAGACGGTGAGACAGACGCCGTGATAGGTGATGGTGCCGCTTCCACCGACGGCAGCAGCGGCCTGCTTCTCGTACATGGGCGAGGTGGGGTGGGGCGGAGCAAGTACGGAGGAGGGGCCAAGATAGGCGGAGGAAGGCCGGGCGTTGGCAAAAGGGTCGTCGGTGTAGGGATAGGCAAAGGTGGGGGCGGCCGAGGAGCGATCGGCGGTGAGGACAGAGCCTCTGAGCAGACCGACATCGGGCGGTGCGGGGGCAAGAGGCGTGGAGGGCGCGGGGAGGGTAAAGGTAAAGGTGTGTATGGTGCTGGCGGGCTGCAGTGTGGACGCGATGATCTCGACCTCGCGGGTAAAGGAAAGCTAGGAGGGGGTGAGCGGGGAGGGAGACGAGAGGGAGACGCGCACCTTGAGTGCCTTGGAGAGCATCTTGCCGACCTCTGCCTTTGAGAGCGCGCCGGCGCCCTTGAGGACCTCTGTGGACTCGCCCTTGGCGCTCTTTTTTTTTTTTTTCCCGCCGCCTGCGCCGGGGGAGACGGTGCTGCCGAGGACCTCTGGCCTCCACCAGCGGGCGACGGCGCCCTCGGAGTGGTGGAGGCCGAGGACGGCGTCGGGGTCAGCGAGGGTCCATGTGTGGGGGCTCTTTGGGAGGCCGGAGACGAGATAGAGGGAGGTGAGGGGGAGGGTGGGTGTGTGCTGGGTGGGTGTGTTTGGGACGGAGCGGGTGGAGATGATGGAGGTCCTGTTGGAGGGGATGGGCTCCATAGACTTTGCGTGGGACACGCCGAGGACGCGAGACGCCTTGTGGACGAGTTTGCTGGCGTCTGCCTTGTCGACGGTGATGTAGTCGAGCTCGTCGGCGAGCTGTTGTGGGTTCAAAGGGAGCGACTTGACCGAGGCCATGAAAAAAAGAAGAGACTAGTTTACATGCAGCTCCTGCCGACAGTGCCAGGTCCGCCCCGCCTCGACTACCGCGAACCCCCTCACGTGCCCCGGCTCGACACACACAAACCGCGCCCTGAAACGGGTCAGCCGAGCCAACCAACGCCCGAAACACCCACCAGCCCCCGTCCTCCATGTCCCCCATCTTCGCCCCCGTCGCCGCAGGGTTCCACACCACCACGTCCTTGAGCCCCGCGACGCGCAGCTCCAGCCCGCCCCCGGGCCACTTGACCTCGTACTGCTGCGCCGCGTCCTCGTACACAGAGTCCGTGAACTGCCGCACATCCACCCCCGCCCGCGTCTCCATCTTTGCCTTGCTTCGTAGCTCCTCCGTCGTCTCCGTCTTGTCGTAGTACGTCGTGTTCTGCAGCGGGGTCACCAGCACCTCCTCCGCTGGCGCCCGAATGTAGTTGTGGAACAGCGCCTGGAACTCGAGCCTGTCCGTCGACGGGTTTGTCACGTACAGATCCGTGCTCAGCGCGTGCTCGCCCAGCGTCACCACGTACGCCAGCCGGAACGCCCGGTCGTACAACGTCTGGATGCTTGTCGTCGGGCCCAGCGCTGTCGCGTCGCTCAGCAACCACCGTGACGTATCGAGGCACCGCGCTCACTCAGCCGTACGGATACCCCAGATCCGTCGTCCGTGACCACCCCGTCAAACGTCCACTCGTGGTTCCTTGCGAACCCGTGCTGGCTCAGCCGCCCGTGCTCGGCGTGCGTCGGCGCCCCAAAGCATGGAAACACGATCGGAATGCCCCCTCGCACCGGCTTGCTGCCGTCCAGCGCCGCCTTGGACGACACAAACAGCCTTTCCACCGGCGCGGGGGTGCCCGTCTTCCACGACACCACCGTGGCACCGTAGAGTAGTACCTCGGCCGATGAGCCCTAGATATCAATATGCTTGAGATACACATCACAGTAGACTGCACGTACGTTGGGATGTGTGAGGATCAGACGACGATCAGCTTGGTGCACTGGCATGACTGTTGTGGCTGAGGGTTTCAATCCGATGTGGCGTCGACTCGCCTCTTCACCACGCCCCACGATGGACTCGTCATTCAATCTCGAAGACGTCAGCCCTTTTCCTCAGACCCCCCTTCCATGTACTCACTCGTCTCCAGATCGCCCCGATTGCCGTCCTCATGGACGAGCTTCGCTCTGAAGACGTCCAGCTCAGACTCAACGCCATCCACAGCATACCCACCATAGCTCTCGCCCTGGGGCCGGATCGCGCTCGCGACGAGCTCGTCCCTTTTCTCCAAGACTCGGTCGATGACGAGGACGAGGTCCTGCTCGCTTTGGCGGAGGAGCTCGGTCGAAATTTCGAAGAGTACATCGGTGGCCCCCAGTATGCGCACGTCTTGCTCGGCCCTTTAGAGAACCTCTCCGCCGTAGAGGAGACCCTTGTTAGAGACAAGGTATGCCCGCCCCTTGACCCCTCCGTCTCGTCTCACCTCTCCCAGGCCGCGGAATCCATCTCCAAAATCGCGGTCGTTTTGGCGACCCCCCAGATAGAAGAGTACTACATTCCCCTCTTGAAACGCCTGTCCCAGGGCGAATGGTTCACGTCACGAACTTCTTCCGCCGCACTCTATTCGCCCGTCTACCCCAAAGTATCCTCTGCCATCCAGGACGAGTTGAGAAAGGCGTTCGCTGCACTTGGTGCCGATGATACGCCCATGGTCCGGCGCGCCGCCGCACGGTGGCTTGGTGTGCGTGTTGTTTCCTTACCCCTTTTGCTCACAATGACATTCGCGCAGCCCTTGCTCAAGGCCTTCTCCAAGCATCATGTGCTCTCCGATGGTCTGCCCGTTTACCGCAGGCTCCAGTCCGACGACCAGGATTCCGTGCGCCTATTGACCGTCGAAGATCTCATCGTCATCGCTCAGCAGCTCACCGCGACCGAAGTCAAGGATCAGCTGTTGAAACAAATAAGACACAGCGTCGCTGATAAGAGCTGGAGAGTACGGTACATGGCCGCTACCCACTTCAATGAGGTGTGCCACAACCAAATGGACCTCGTGACCATAATGACGAAGCACCTTAGCTCGCCGAGGCCGTTGGTGTAGAGTTGGTTAGGGAGGAATTGATCGGGCAGTATGTTCAGCTCTTGAAAGATAACGAGGCAGAAGTCCGGACCGCCGCTGCTGGTCAGATTCCGGGTACCGTCGCGCATCGCTTCTTCATGCGCGTCATCAATGCTGATCGCGTGTGATTCCCAGGATTCTCTAAACTTATCGACAGGGACGTCATCTTGGCACGCATCGTACCCTGCGTCCGTGACTTGTCACACGACACATCCCAACATGTCAGAGCTGCTCTCGCGAACCAGATCAGTGGGCTGGCGCCACTTCTCGGTCGCGAAGCAACGGTCGAACACTTGCTCCCTTTGTTCCTACATCTCTTGAAGGACGAGTTCTCCGAGGTTCGCTTGAACGTCATCAGCAAACTCGAGACTGTCAACGGTGGTACGAGGTGTAACTTGTGATCGTTTCGACCTGACTCGCGTCTCTTCTAGTCATCGACATCGAACTTTTGTCCGACAGTCTTCTACCTGCCATCATTGAACTGGCAGAAGACAAATCATGGCGCGTTCGGCAAGCGATCATCGAGTACATCCCTCTTCTCGCAACTCAGCTTGGCAAACCGTTCTTTGACGAGCAACTAGGCAACCTGTGCATGTCCTGGCTGGGTGACACCGTGTTTAGCATACGTGAAGCCGCCACCATAAATCTCAAGAAACTGACCGAAGTCTTTGGCGTCGACTGGGCCAAGGTCGCCATCGTTCCCAAGGTCGTGGGCATGGGCCAGCACCCCAACTACCTGTATCGGATGACCACCGTGCAGGCCATCACAGTATGCACATGGTCATTTGATTCCCAAATCCTACTGACATAGTCTTCCAGACCATTTCGCCTTCTTTGACTTTGCCTATCATCCAAACGGAGATCATAACACCCCTGCTTCAACTCGCTATCGACCCCATCCCCAACATCCGATTCAACGTTGCCAAGGCACTGGAAGTTTTGGCGGCTTCGTTTGGTCATAGTCCCGAGGGTAAAGAATTCCTAAGGCAGAAAATTATCCCTGTTTTAGAGCAACAGAAGAATGATGGAGACGCTGATGTTCGATACTTCTCTACACGTGCACTGCAAAAGGCTCTGTCAGTGCTAGAAAAGTCTGGTACGATTGCCCTCGATCCGCGAATGGACCTCGCTCACCTCGTGCCTAGGATGACGCGGAAATATAGCGTAATACCCAAATACTCGTCCTATTCACTTCATGGACAACCAAGCAAAGAGTAAAGAGTACTGTACTTTTCCTTGCAATCTTACGAATTTCCATTGTGTGACCAGACTTTCTATGGCGGACCTGTTATAATTTTAACGATATAAGCGACTCCCTGGATTAGGAGTACAATAACGTTGGAGTCAAAGTACTGTCATTCCCAAGGGTCCACAGACCATCATGTGGTGTACAAAAGTGTGTGGGTGCAAGATAAAAATGGTCCGTCGCCCTCGTATTCTTCAACGTCTGTCCTTGTCTCCCGCTTTCCCTCCACTCCTTTCGATCATGGGCTGTGCCCTCTTCTTAATGTCCAAGACGCGATCTTTCCTGTGTACCTTGCTGCTCATATGCGTAGCCCTTTCATTCCAAGTCGCGAACGGATCATTCATAACGGGCAATGCTGGAAATTGCCCGTCGAATGAATTCTGGTACGAACCGATTCGCGGCTGCATACCTCTTGGCAAACGATCGTCCGAGAGCATTCTTCTGTAGGACTTGCTCTTCTTTCGATCGAATGGAGAGCTGATAGATGCCGCTCTAGCTACGGAACAGCGTGTCCATCGGACGGGAATCGGTATTGGTCGAGCCGTACGCGTGCCATTTGTGTATGAAGGCGTCTTGCTCACTCTGCATAGAGCTGTCTGCTTGTCTGCCTGCTAGTCCAGTGCCAGACGTGCGGTCCTCCCCATGTCCCAGTTACTACACGTGGGATGCCACAATGAGCAAGTGCATCCACGGCTCCGTCGCCTGTGGTGTGACCGAGTTTTGGTGAGTACGCTCCAAATGACCCGGGCGTGATGCTCAGCCTGTATACAGGTTTTCTGAAAAAGCGACGTGTCTTCCCCGCCGCGACTCGACTCCCAGCTCGACGCGGTGTCCGCCGGGGTGGTACTGGCGCGCCCAGCTCGCGAGCTGTGTGCCCGCGAATCCAGAGGCGCTCGCGTCACCGACGTGTCGGGGCGCATCCATCTGGTCGCCGTCGAGCTTGGTGTGCCAAAGGGCTGCTTCGCCCTCGCGGCGTTCGCCGTCTAGCGCTCCTTTGAGGCCGTCTCCGTCTCCGTCCGCGCGTCGGCATGATCTCAAGTCGCGGACTGCCAGCCTGTGTCCGGGAAGACTTGACGTGTGTCCCATCCTGAAGGCCGGGGATCTGAGTGACTACGAATGCGTGGATCCGCAGTACGATCTGCAACATTGTGGTGGTTGTTCAGTCGACGGCCGGGGGGAAGACTGTACGGCGATCAAAGGGGCCTGGAACGTCGAATGCATCCGGGCACGCTGCTCTGGTTCGTCCATCCCCTAGAATCCGTGATCTATACTCAAAACCGTCTAGTTCTGACTTGTAGGGCTGGATACGTTCCAAGCACCGATCGAAGGATCTGTGTTAAACTATAGCTTCCTTGTCGCCGCTCACTCGCGTTTTGTCTACTTGATGTGTTTCATGAGTACCAGAATACCGACACCATAAACCATAAAAGGCGCACCTCTACGCTCGAGCCTGCTTTTTTCGGCCACCTGTCTGAAACGTCCAGACGACCGCAGTGCCGTAATAACCCTCTGATATATCACTAAGCTGCAACATGTATATCATATTCACCTACACATGATCCGCTTCTCCTGTTGCGTTGTGAGATCCGACAATACATATAGCAACCACATCCATATATGACGGCGGTGTTTAGGAAATCTCACTCTTCTCCTACCCAGTCGTCTGCAAGAGATCCGAGCTTCGGAAGATGATAGCGCGAGAGTCCGTCGCGAGAGGCACCTAAGAAGGCCTGTGCTCTGGATCGCGTTGAAGCAAGAGAACCGTGAGCGAGGCACCGACACCTATGGCCAGCGAACCCTTACGCCATGGACAACCCCGAGACATAAAGGAGTAAACCGAGAAAGGAACCGATCCACGATGGGAATTGCAGTACCGTGGCAAGGATGCGCGCGGCAAGCAGAGGAGTCATCAAGAGCGCCGCCTGGTATGCTGCTTCCGGTCATATGCACAGTAGATCGACCGGCGACGAAACCAGCTGACCGTGAAAACGAACATAGTCGTTGTGCGTTTCCAAGACGAGTAGGAGGAGGGCTGAACGCCGAGTCGGCACGCGCCATAGTAGACTCGGAGGGACGGCGACGAACCTGATATCGGGCCTAATAGATAGGCGAACGCGGCCAGGAGGTCGACGCGTAGACCATATGTTGTTTCCCATTGGTTGTGCTGGCCACGTTCTACATCCGTGCTCGTGGGGAGGGCAGAAAGCATGACGCTGGACGACGGCAGGCCACCAGATTGATAAGACGTCGTTTGCTGCGAGAACCAAATTCTGGAACGGGACACATGCTTTGGGGGAAGACGAGAAGAATCGTCTGGCGGTGGAGTCTGCGCAGATCAGCGATGAAAGGCAGATGGAGACGCGGGCTTACATAGGGGGCAAACGAGCCGGCAGAGTTGGAGGTCATCTTGCTCAGGGAACACTTCGGACTTGGTCCGAGTTGCCGGATAGGGGGGCTGTGTACGGTGGATGCCGGGCGGACTCTCATTCTGCTGGTCATCGACT
>JBBPUA010000109.1:0-35558 GCA_038094355.1 Afroboletus lepidellus | reverse complement strand
TCCCCCTCGTCCTCGCTCCCCGCCCACACAACGACCACAGGACAACCCTGTATGTATTGCCTCTTTGCGCAGATCATCTTCCCTCACCCACTCACAGGCGAGCTCCGGCCTCCGCTTTGAATTCCACAGCGGTCCCGGAGGGGCGACCACAAGAACATTCATCCTTGGAGGATCCAACACACTCGGTCGCTCTCCACAGCCAGATCGTCCCGCTCCTCCTATTTTTGAGTCCGTTCCCTATTCCCCCACTTGGTCAAGCTTGACTTGGTTTCCAGATTCCTACGTCGCGAAACAGAGAACCCCAATAACATGCGTACTCCCGGTGGTGATATCACCGGTCAATTGATGGCCCAGTACCTCATGGCCTTGATCGGTCGTGAGCCTAATGCCCATAACGATCCCTTTGCCGAGATACTAGGCATGCCACCGTCCGCACGATGGGGCGATTACGTATTTAATCAGGAAGGTCGGTCTCCCATCTCATCGCTATCTTGCTGCGTTTGACGCTCCTCAAGCTCTGGACCAAGTATTGGCCCAACTCGCCGAGAACTCTACTGGTGGAAGGCCAGTGCCCGCAACGGGAGAAATAGTCGATGACTTGCCAAGAGATGTGCTCACCGAGGACTGTTCGTGGCCATCCAGTCTCGGCGCTTATCCTTGCTAATCTTTCACATAGCTCCGCTGTTAGAGAGAGATTGCGCCGTTTGCAAGGAGTCATTCAAGCTCAATCCAGAGGACCCAGACGAGTTAGTCGTAGTTACGCTCCCTTGCAAACACCCTTTCCACGAAGGTTGTATTATCCCCTGGCTCAAATCCAGCGGCACATGTCCAGTTTGCAGGTTCGCCCTCAGAGTCCCTTGTATTTCGATCCCCCGTAACTCTTGACGTACAGGTTTGCCCTCGTTGCTCAGCCACAACAACAACCCCCTGGAGGGCCCCCAGGAAGCAGTTCAAACTCTGACCGCCCCAATCCTCCTTCAGGGTCACACTCGCGTTCGCCCGGGTCCTCTGAATCCAGAGCAGGAGGATTCCTTCGTTCTTTTTTCGGAGGTGGGGCCGGCACTTCCGGGGGAACCAACCACGCTTATTCGACGCGCTCCCATCGCAACGCGAGAAGAGGCAATCGCAACGGCAACGCGGAGGTGGGCAGTACGCCATCATTTCCCGGGCAATGGATTGAAGACATAGATTGACAAGAATCGCACACCCCTTCTTCCACGTCTGTGTGTCAGCTGCTTTACTCACACTCCACTATCTGGCTTTCCACATCACACTATCAGCCTTTAGTCACCACTGTATCTGTCCATGCCGTTTAGATCGTCTACCAATTCATGGACTTGTATTTCCACCACCGTCGCCAAGTTTTTGTCCCGAGAAGCGTCAATAATTATATAGCGATACTTGTCCAAACCTTCTTGCACAGTGCATGCAATCGTTAATGGTTGATGAGTGCCGGAGAAATGGTGTCTCAGTTCGATGCCTCGTGAAGATAATAATCATAATTTTATTCTCCCGGAAAATCATACACAAAGGCGCGAAACCAGTACATCGACTCATCTCCCGATCATCTAGTTGGTGGTGGCGGTTGTGTAGGGCGTCGTCGCGAAACCGACGCGCGCGTTGGTGGTGTCGAACACGCTGTAGAAGCGTTCCAGGAAGGTCTGACCGTTGATAAAGTCGAGACCCTGGCCGGACGGGCTCCCGAGGTCGTTGACGATCGAGTAGATCGAGGTCGACGTGCCGCCGATGTAGGTGTTGAGCGTACGAGGCCAGATCTGGCCGTTGGGGGTCAGCGCATAGGTGACCTAGCAAGAGGTTCAGTAAAAAAAAAAAAAGGGTCGCTCGAGGCGTCAGGGCTTACGGAGCCGATGTTGAAGTTGAGGTTCTGGAGGGCGTTGTACTGAGTGGTGGTCAGCTTCAACAGGCCGGTGGTGCTGTCGTACGTCGCGCCGGTGGCGGACTGGTACGCCGAGTAGGCGTCTGGCGCGCACGGTTTTAGCGTCGTTTCGGCTCGGGTCACGGGCTCTACTCACTGGAAGCCAGGAGGATCAAAGTGGTGCCAGTGTCGACGATACCGGCGGTCTCAGCCAAGATCGTCGTGGAGCCATAGGTGATGCTCTCGTTGATACCCCAGTAGTACGAGGCCGGCTGGGTCGTCGTCAGAGGACTGAAACAATTTCGATCAGATGTCATCCTGAACGGCAGAAACCGAACACCAACGTGTAGGTCACGGCGCTGGTCAAATTGCTGGTATCGACGCTACCGAAAGCGATCACACCGTTCGTGGATGATGTGGTGGTGGTGGGTTCGAAGCAGACGCAGAGGACTTCTTGGGAGATCGTCCCTTGAGCGTAGAGGTTTTGGGTAACGGTGGGGATCTCCGTGTAGGGCTCCTTGGTCAGGGTACCCTCAGTCAAGATCTCAGGGCCAACACTAGAAAATGATGATTGGTAATTGGCTTGTATGACGTGATGATCCCCTTACCCCAGAATACCGTCAACGCCTTGGAAACCGGTCGATGTCCTTGCGACACCAATAGATTGCCCGGCAATGGTGAGACCAGAACCGAGATTGACGGTGTCCGTCCATTCCGTTCCTGCACAAATGCTATGAGTCTCCGGCTCTTCTTGTGAAAACTTTTAGGACTTGCCAGAGAAAGAGCCCGAGCCGTACGAGACAGACTATGGAAAGGTATGAACGTCCCTTTGCGGTCAAAAAAACCGGTCAGGCTTACCACAGGCTGGCCAGTGTTGGTGCCGGTGCCTCCGTATGGCGTGCTAGCGCCGACCCAAGTGTTGGAAGAGCCGGTATCGACGATCAAATAGTCTATGTACGTGAGGGTGAGAGTCACGAAACTCGAATGCGCGACGAACAACGCACAGGTGGTCGCCGGGTTGCCGACGCCGACGGCGGCAACGTAGGAGACGGCCTCGTTGGTGACCGGAACGCTGGCGTCGCGGCGGTCGAGTTTGCCGGCCTGGATGGAAGCTCCACGCTCCTTCAGCGCAGCAGCACGAGCTTGGTCGCGCTCCAGGAGCTTGACGGCACCACCATCGGTGTTGATGCGCTTGGCGAATGGCAAGGTGACGTGGGGCGCACGGACCTCCACTGGCGTCGCCGCGATAGAGAGGGCAAGGAGCAAAGTGGTGAGCAAGGACGAAGCACGGAACATGGCTGACCAGATACCAGACTGGAAGATAGCGTTCACCTACCAGAGCCTTTTATACCGTATGTACCGCAGGGAACGTACAAATGCCTGGAAAACAGACCATATGGTGCAGCTCCAGGCCCGAGAAAGGACTGGAACTTGTCATGCGTAACCTGTCCTCCGTGGTCGCTTACCTACTCCAAGACGGCGCCGGATTACGACGTACCAAAACCTTCGTTCCATCGCGTGATCGAAATTCCGTTCCCAGCTACACGAGACAGAGCCACTCTAGTGTGCTTTCCCCAAGTAAAAATTACTTGGGATGGGAGGATGAGCAAATTTCAACGAAGGCATGATCGTCAGGGAAGATCTTTGCACCAAAAGGGTGGATTGTCACAGGCGCGACTCCTGGAGATAGCAAGAATAAAATCTGCGCAGGGAATAAAATCACTTCGCGCTATAGATCAGGTGAGTGCAAATCCATCATGATCAACAAAGCACGCCGAACCCCGTAAATGTATCAGTAACATTCCAATGGTGGGAGGGTTCCGACGGCGGGTTCTGTTAGCGTCAGTGGGAAGTGTTCACAAGGGTAAAGAACAGTACTGACATCCAATTCACAGCCGAAAGTAAACATTAGTGCCAGAGACGACAGCTTGAACATCGGCGAATAAATGTTCGACAAGGAAGTTGGACCTAGATTCGAGGTCAATGCGCTTCAACTTGAAGGGCAGCTCCGAGTACAGCCATATGCTATAATAACATGTTTTTACGTGAATGACAGTTCTGTGAGCGTTGTGAAGAGCAATCCGGGATGCCGCCGTCGGGTGGTCTCGGTGTTATTAGCTAGAAGCCGCGTCTGCGTGGGCTGTGTCGGAGTGGGCCGACCACACCAGTCCTGGGTGATTGGACGTTTCAAAGGCTCTCAAGGCCGCATTCCAACTCGTTACTCGAAGCTGGCTTAGGCAAAGATCGGGTGAACCGTCCATGGGCGCTAACAATTAACTGGCGTCGCAAGCATAGACCCAGAGTAGCATATGGTCTACAATTTTGTCCCGCATGTTTTTTCTCTCCAGGGTGTGAATCCACTCACGTCTCAGCGCCAACAGCTTATGCGGTCTGGTGATGATTTTTAGCACTTGCCCATGATATAAATAGGAATCTTTTGGGAGATTGGTATCCACCCTCCAAGCTCCAGTTTGCAACATCTTACATACGTAGTTGAAGTCTTAGAAAGAAAAACAGGTAAATATACATAATGCAACGGACAGTCCGAGAAACCCATAGAGGTATCGTGGTTGCCTTGCATGGCAATCTCGCTTGTGACTTTCCAATAACTGGCACGTGAGACGTTGTCAAGCAAAACGGACCTTTTCTCCTGGACGACCTTCGGATAGTAGTACAACGGCCTGGCGTAGCCATCAGAAAACCATCAAATGGACTCGGGGAGCGTCTCACATATTTCCCACTGATCTTCCATCCTGGCTCGTCATTGTCAAGTTTCTCTGCAATTCGATCCCCATCATCCCCAAGACCAACCACGACATCGCTCTTAATTGTTCGCAGACTGCACACCTTTGGGGCTCCTGCGGCGCTAGCCATTGGCCCGATCGCGATATCGAAGGGGGTGCTTGCGGGTGCAGCACAATCATACGTCAGCTTGCGGTGGTTTAAATCCCCCTTGAAAAAGACAAGGTCGGAGCGGGAAAGATGGAGAAACAGATCTGGTGCTTCGCCGTGCAGGTCCCAATATGTATATCCGGTACACCAGAAGGGGTGTTGCTCGTATACCCACCTGCCATCCCTTTCATATTGCTGAATGAGGATGCTCAGTACTGCGGGTCTTGAAGCCAAGGAAATATCTGACCTTCCAACGAGCGCCGAGGCGCCTAAGTGACTCCCTTTCTGCCTCGGTTGCTTTGGGAAAGAGGTGTCCATATACCATGGTGTTCAAAAGCCACTCCCAGTCCTTTCGAGTGACATCCGAGACGAACCATGGATATCGTTTGCCATGGAACCTCACTTGCTTCGCGAGACCGCTCTGGACGAGGAAATCGGCTACAAGTCCGTCAACATCAATCGGCGGAAGTCGTATTGCTACACGTACCATAAACACAGTCACAGTACAACTCGAAACCGGCATTGTCCAAAATGAAATCGATGCGCCCCCCAGTTTTCTCGCGCAGTTCCTTAAAGGTATCCCACAACCGGTTGAGATGATTTCCTAAAATGTTCTTCTCTGTCGCAGCGAGATGATCGCCGCCAGTGGACTGCAGTGACTTGATTTGCTCTTCGGTCATGTTGATGAGCAATGACAAGTCGGTGGCGTTCCCCCACAAGCAAACTGGTGAAGATTAAAAAAGGGTATTTCTCGATACGAGGCACGAACCTTGGGTCAGCTCCAGGAACATGAGCCGTTCAGCGTCGGACTTTTCCTGGTCAGTGATACTTTCCGGCTGCTTGAAAGGTTCTGCGAAGCGCATCGAAAGCTCGAAAACAGCCTCTGCCGACCTAGAAAATGTGTCGCACTTGAAATGGTGAACAGCATTCGCGGGAGGCATTGCGTCGACATACTTTCTGGCGGTAAAACACGTCATAGTCCTTCCAGTTCTTGCTTACGCTAAAGCATTCGTGCAAGCGACGATATTTGTAGGCTTCGGCAAAGAGCCAAGGTGCGTTCATAAAGTCTTTACCTGGACCAAGGGAATGATATCAAGCAGTCGGTGCGACGCCAAGGCATACCTTGGAAGTATTTGGCAATTTCTTTGTTCCAGAGGGCGACATCGGCCTCGCCGTCGTCGATGATAGGCCTCAGCTTGGCGTTCCCACTCAAATCGGCCATGAGTGTGTCCATTCTTTCGAGGCATTGGACGAGGTCGATGATGCGGTCTTCGGACGACTGCTCGTTCAGAGTACGCGACGTGTCGTCGATGGCCTTTCCCAGGATGGTGGGGAGGCGCACACCCATGGTTGCGTGGGCGAAGGAGTACTCGTGATAGCCACGGAACGCTGGCCATGGGGGGTTGTTCGGGTCGACCTAGAGACAAGGTGAACGACTGGGATTCGGGACACGGATAAAAGGCACCCTTGACGGGGTCCTTGGCCATGGGGCCTTGATGTTCTTCTTGTCTGGCAGGTGGCCGAGGTGGAGGGTGACGCGGGAAGGGGGGGCAGAGGGAGGGGGGCCATCGGGGGCAGCGGGGGCCATCGGGAGCTTGGGAGGGTCTGATGGGGGGAAATAGTCAGAGACCATGTTGGGGGAAGAAGAAACCGACCGAGCTTTTATCGGATCCGTGGTGCGCGCATAACGACGCGGTTTATATTTTCGATGAAATGGCCACAAAATGATGCAGATAATCCGAAAAAGGCAGGTACATGGTTTGACGTCACCGAACATCTCGCTTCCATATCTGTACTTCTCCGCCGCTCTGTTACATAATCAAATGGCCCTTATCTCGTACGCGCGGACCGCACGAGGACACCTCTCCTCATGACTAGGGACATCAAGTTCACCCCGTTCGGCGTCCCCTACATCCTCGAGTTCGACAATGTCTCCTTCGCCCCAGAGCCACCCAGATCGCCCCCATCTCCCTCGTCATCCACCTCGTCCTTCTGCCACATCGAAAGCCCTCCGACACCCCAGCGGAATCCTTCCTTTTCCTTGCGGTCTCCGTCAATCTTCAAGCGGAAACCTACCATTACTCGTCGCATCCAGCCCGCTAGGAACGACTCCGAGACTGCCCAGTCGCCCCCTCCTCCCCAGACCGACGCTTCAGAGACAAATGGAATCTACATCCGGTTTCCTTCCGGATGCGGCGATCCACGACTGTCTCGCAAGGAAAGGCTGGTTCGCTTACAGCAAACCATCAGTGTTGCTGTCCTTGATGCTGGCATGAGTCGCTCACCTGGTAGTAACGCTACCCACCCAGAGAAACACTCGCATGGAAGTCGTACACATAGAACCCCAGATGCTCTGTTCTGCGGGACGTACGGTCAGATGATGACCGCATTGGAGGCAGCAGGTTTATCTGCAACGCCTTGTTCAGGCGGTGACATATCTGGATGTAAGCTTTTTCGCTCTACTTAATGCTCTCGAATCCTGACCTTTTACAGATACACGTCTGGGTGCCCTGTTTGTAGCACGAAACGATGGCGGTAGTAGCGTACAGCTGAGAAAAATCACGTTGTGGGGCTGATTTATCTCGTCGATCATATATTGACTGTAGGGCGCGATCGCTTTCCACAATCGGGGGTGACGTGCCATTTTGATCACCCCCGCTATGCTCGCAAGGCACCGCCAGGCCGGCATTGGTTTTTACTTTCCACATTGGTTATACCCTTCGTAGGATTTGGTTGTACCTTTTATCTAAGCGATCAGATCGTTTGGTCGCACGCCAAGTTTTCGTACCGCTACTTACTATCGTCCATCATGGCTCATGTAGAGGCTTCCCAAAAGCACCTGGTCGTGCTTGGTGCTGGTGTAATCGGATTGACTATAGCATATTTGGCCGCGACAGATCTGGACGTCACATTCAGGTTAACTCTCGTGGCACGAGACATGCCCGAGGATATGGACTCGCAAGCATGGGCTAGTCCTTTTGCTGTGCGTGGATTCCTTGGATTTCGATTGTCGTACGTGCTCATCGCCATTTCTGGAGTCAGGGAGCAAACTGGGCTCCCCTGCCAGCCGCAGAGACAGATCAAAGGGTCTATAGCTGGGAGTTAGCATCCTTGTGAGCCCGACGATTATTAATCACCCCGACTCTTCCACTGATTCGTAGGGTCAAGTAACAAATTTTGGGACATGATTCCGACCGGATTGGTCAAGGTAGGTAAAGTGCACTTGAATCCCTTTCCTCAACTGAACAGTAGCAGAAATTGCCATCAAAGGTTTTTTCGAGGGACGCTGCAGATCCTTCGAACCTATGGTGGGGTAAACTGGTGCGCGAGGTAAGCCATCGCCTGCCATTATCAGAAGAACTTGAGATAACCCTTCCTCAGTTTCACGAGCTCGATCGATCCGAGATCCCCAAACCATACGAGGCTGGACTGGGGTTTTATACTATCTCAGTGAACCCGCAAGAGTACATCCCTTGGTTGAAGTCCGAGCTGTTATCCCGCGGCGTGCGCTTCGAGAAACGGCAAGTGAGAAGCCTAGAAGAGCTGCGGTCACTAGTGGGACCCGAAGGCATCCTCGTGAATGCTACTTCACTTGGTACGCAGCATAGGTGTTTTAACCTCGGAAGGGTATAATCGTAACATCTCAGGATCAAAGTCTATCATTGGGGTTGAAGACACCAAGTTATATCCAATCCGGGGCCAGACAATTTTGGTAAAAGCACCACAGATACAAGAGTTTCTGGGCGTTGAGCTCGGTGTGTATCTTCATAAACAGAATTCCTGGGTCAAATTACTGAACGTGTCAATAGACGCCCACTCTATGCAGCGAGGAGAAGCGATATACATTATTCCGCGTCCTGGAAATGAAAACGCAGATACCGTTATCTTGGGCGGGACGTTCCAGTCAGGAGATTGGGATACCTCGCTTCGCATGGACGAGGCTCAGGGCATATTTAAGCGCTGCGCAGAAATCATACCCTCACTGAAGGACGACGGGGCCACAAAGATCTTGAAACATCAAGTCGGACTAAGGCCAGCGAGGGAAGGGGGAGCACGCGTAGAGGCGGAAGTTATCAAGTTCCCTCTCGGTAGCGCACACGATCTCGTTCCTTGGGATCCAGCAGGTTTGGGAGGTGGAAGCATGCAAGTGGTGCATGCATACGGTTTTGGGTGAGTATCTAGCTTCAGAAAAAGAATGTTTCAGACTCATGTTTCTTCTCTGCAGTCCGGGGGGATATCAAGCGTCCTGGGGAGTCGCAGCGGAGGTTTTGGCTTTGGTCAAGAGTTTTGAGCGTACAAAGGAAAAACACGACCACGTGATCTGACGCGTCGAGTGTGTATACCATTGTTTGGAGCCACAAGTTCAATCGAGCGCTACTTACCTTGAGCGATCACCACTACGACATCCAGTTGGCAGTGTCGCCTTGACCAACACCAACTATGTCCCTCATAGATCTGGGAAAGAATGATATCTCAGAAGAAACGCAAGCTCTCAAGGACAGGCTCGCAAGTCGAGGTCAGCAAGCACCGGATCGTTATTTGCGGCTCCACTCACCGAGCCATATTCTTAGACACGGAGAACGCGGGGCTACGCACCCAACTCATGAGACGCGGAGCAGAGCTTGAAGAACTCCAGGCGACTCTCAATGAAACCGTCTATAAGGTTGGAATATTCATCGCTGGTCGCGCGGTACTCTGTTAACAACGTCATAGCTGAGTAAAGAGGCTGAACGAGCCCTCTATTTGGAGGAAGAGGTCTCAGCTCGGTCTTCAGAGCTAAAGATAGAGCGCATCTCCCTTCGAAACGCTGAGCTGGCTCTGCAGTCCGCCCAGGAGAAGGTCAAGATAGAGGAGCGCGCGAAAAAGGAGCTCGAGTCGACACTTGACACAGTTTCTTTGAACTCTCAAGCGAGCAGCGCAGAGTACCAGTCCGTTCAACGTGAGAAGTGCGCCCTCGAGTCCCGCGTACGCGAGTTGGAACGGATCGTACAGACACACGAAGCGAAGGGCGCTTCAAATATCCCTCGCAAGAATGGCAGACCTCGCTCTTCCTCGGTCTCCAGTTTTCGTCTTCCCGCTATGGAACAAGAACTCAACGATACTAAAGCCCAATTGCATAACAAGGAAAGGAATCTTCGATCGCTCGAACAGAAGCTTGCTCAAGCCCAGAGTGATCTGGTCAAAGCGGAGAACGCTAGCATATCGATTGACAAAGCTGGCCAGAAGCGCATCTCAGAGCTTTTGTCGATCTTGGAGAGGAAAGAGGAAGAACTCGTATCACTGAGGGAGATAGATAACACGGGTGAAAGAGAGGAAGAGCTGTTGAAGAGGATCGACGAAGATGCAGCAAAGATCGATGCGTTGGAGAAGTTGGTCGCTGAAAGTCAAGCCGACCGAACAAGTCAGGCAAAGATTCAAAAACTACATAGTCAGCTGAAGGCAGAGGGCGAAAGAGTACGGCGTAGCGAAGATCTTCAGAATCGGCTGCATCACGAGAAGGAAGAACTGGTCCAACAGTACGAAACCTCGCAATGTGAGGCAGCTGAGGGTCGTGAACTGTTGGTTGTTCGCGAACGTCAGGTTAAAGAGTTGGAGATCAAGCATGCGTGAGTTGGTTCCTTTGCGGACTGTGCTGTCCTAAACGAGGTTTAACAATAGCCATCTCCTCGCCGAGCTCGATACCTACCGCCAAAAAGAATCACTATTGTATCCCGCATCTCGTTCTCAAGGACCGAGCGGCGTCGCAGCCTTTCCGGACGAGTCTGCCCTAGCCGACCATATTCATACTCTGTTGCAGGCGATCGATCGGCTACGTGACGAGCGCGATGGGCTCAAGCGCGCCCTTGAATTCTCGGAGGTTGAATACCGCATCACCACAGAGAGCTTTCAATCCCAAATTGCATCTTTGACATGTCAGTTAACGAAGAGTGCCCACGATGCCACGACGCGCAAATCCAATACTTCCGTGGAGCAGAGGATGAAGCAGTTGACTTCATGCGCAGCTGCCTTGACTGTGGTGTTATCCAACCTGCAAACCCGTCTAGATCTTTCCGAAGATCGTTTATCCGCGACTTCTAGCTCTCATGACACTCGCGCAGTTTTAGACAGTCAGCAACAACTATTGGTTACGAGTTCGGGCAAGTACGGCGCTCTTCTTCAAAAATTTGATGCTGTGGCTCGGGAGCTCTCGGAGTCCGAGGAGGAACGTAGTCGTTTGCGTCTTCAATTGGCCGATGCAGAAGGGCAGGCGTCTGCTGTGATGGAACGCGCCAAAGCCTCTGAAGCTGCTCAGGAAGAAGCACATCAAAGCTTCCTTGTGATCGAGCAACGCTTCGTCACCCTCAGCAAGAACTGTCAGGATGTCGAGTCTGAGCGCAACTCACTCGCGCTACAAATCACGAACCTGCGGGATGATCTCGCCCGTGTACAGGAGGATTTGGCTGGCGCCGAAAATCGTTACAACACCCTTCATGCTCAGCAGCTCTCTGCAATGTCGACCTCCGAGGTCGTGCGAGCACTCAAGGATCGCATAAAGGAACTTGAGGCACGAATTGTACACTGCAACGATCAGATTGCCGATTATCAACGTGATATTGGTCGACTGGAGGCTAATGTAAAGCTCCACGAGGAACGCATTGCGGAAATGACGTCCGAGGTTGAGCTTCTAGCTTCCCAAAAAGAGGCGATGGTTGAAGACTGCGCAGAGGCCAGAGAGGCCAGGGATGATGCTTTGGAGAAACTGGAGGCGGCCGAAGATGAGGCTGAGCAACTCCAGCAGCAGTTGCAGCGGACGAAGGAGATCCAGGAAGCGGAAACAGCTGCGATGTCCTTAATGGTGGCAACCCTAACATCTGAGAAGCAGCAGACTACTTCACGTCTAGCGAACTTGGAGGTCGAAAACGCCGAGCTTGGCGATCAACTAGGTTCTCTCGGTCAGCATCACCACCATCTTAGCGAGCAGTTGCGCGCTGCCACCTCTCGCTCCCAGTCACTTGAGCTGGAAAACTCGGAGATGCAGCAAGTAGTCATCGGTCTCGCCGTCATACACCGTGCATACAAGGTTTATGCTCGACGGCTTAAGGGATCCTATGAACACATTGCAACCTTGGAATCACAACTCGAGCGGTTATCAAATGCAGCCACTGAGGAGGTCTCAAGCGCTTGTGCGGCATCACTACAGCGGACACAGGAAGATGGTCATGATGCAGATTTACTGCGGAATTCGCTACAAGAAAAGGAACTGGAGCTGGTGGCCGCCAAACAGTTGCTCGAGGAAACGAAGTCTCGCTTTGGCATAGCCGAAGCGGAGCTTCTTGGGCGTATCGCAACGATGACCGTGGAGTTAGAAGCGCAGGCAGGCCAAACCGAAGATGTCGCCGGTCTACAGGCAGAATTGGAAAACGTCAGGACGCAACTGCAGAACTCACTGGAAAACTTTGCCGACCTGGACAAACTTCATGCCGACGTCATCCAAGACTTCAGCGTGGTCAAAGAAGTCTTAGAGCAACGGCTCGCCGAAATCGATGAACAGATGCAAACACTGGAAGCAGACCATCAACGCGACCTGGCGACTATGGAAGCCAAGTATAGAGACGAAGCCGAAGCACTCAATAGTAATCTCGATGACCGCGAGCAGGAGGTGGATGAGCTACGTCAGCAGCTTCAAGACATATCAGAGGCACGCGTTCTTGTCGAAGGCAAGCTTCATGACGAGTTGAAATCCTACGAGATCAGTCGTGCTCTTGCGAATGATCTGGAGAAGGACCTTCGCCAGACGGTTGGCGATATGCACCAGCGATTGGCGCAAGCAGAAGCTGAGACTCTCGCACTGCAAGAAGAACGACAGCTGCTGCAAGCACAGATGACTAGTCTCCACGCCGAGATTCAACGTTCAACATCTCTGACGCGGTACCTGGAAAGTCAGGTCAGAGAAAGGCATGTTAGAGTGTTCTGTCCGAATGCTTGCTCATGGTACCTGCAGTGAAGAAGCTTATATGCTGTTGAAGGAAAATCTGCAACGTTCGGAGTTAACTCTCGCCGAATCAGAGAAGGCCGGCAAAGCTGCTGAATTCAACCTTGCTCTACAAGCCACTCAGCATGAAAAGGTGATCGCAGCACTCCGCCGCGAGATTGTATCCCTCCAATCAGGACCCGAACTGCGTTCCGCCCTTGCGGACCTTGAAGAGAAAAACCACGAGATGGATGGTCTTCTAAGGGCGAAATGCCAGGAGATAGAAGAATACGACGATCGAATTCTTGAGTGAGTTGTTTAGTCTTTTGTGCTGCGCGTTCAGTAGAGCGTAACTACCCACAGGACATTGAAAGCAAACAAGAAATTGACGAGTAGAGTAGAATCCTTGACTCGCAAGGTACAGGCTTTGCAGGCGAAGCTGTCCTCTATGAAAAATCAGCCTCAGGAACAGGTCGCGGGAGTCATCCCTTCGACGAAAGTACCTTCCACTTCCAGTCCACCTGTCCCTGGTCCTGCAGCGGTGCATGCAGGAAGTTTCCTCGCCTCTTCGCATATTCGCGAAAGCTCTGGCCCTTCACTCACTTTACGATCCAAGACTCCAGAGCCGCAGACAGAGGCAGCAGTTACTCCACCCCTGGCACGCACTCCAGCTAGGACGGAATCTTCCGAGTGTGAGAAGTCTGCTGGAAAGAAACGACCTGCCCCCGATGACGACGAACGAGACGGAGTCCCTGCAGAGGGTCATTATTCCACCGATGCGCATCTCCGGAATGGACCGACACCCCGTTTGCGACGAACTCACGGACATCCAGCCGGCTTTACACCAGTGCGCGGAGCATCCTCGCGGAAACCCGCTGGATTGGCGTCGCCAGGACGTCGAGTGAATGTTGGCATAACGCCCTCTGAGATTATCACGGACGTAACCAACAGCCCGCGAGGGCCTTTGCAGGATGCTCAGCTAAAGAAAAGAAGCTGGCTGGGGAAGATCAGGAGTGGCGCAGGTCCACAAGCTGCAGGCTCTCGGTTGGGTGTTCTTGGGGGACAATGATGCATTTTTTTCTTGTTATCACTAGACAGCATCTCCACATTCCTTTGTAATGGTATTCACTTTAAAGCATCGGCCTGCGGACGTACTCATTTTGCGAGCATGGTCGGCATTCGCCGATGTGAACGTTTGAACAACGAACTGACGTCTACGCCAGCGACACGGGATGGCAACATATGACTCCTTGCACCGCCAATGCAGGACGCTCGAGTCTCTCTTTGACTCCAAGTTGACTTCATATGCACGCCTTGCGTCTGCCATAGTCAAGAGCCAAGACGATGTCGAGTCGTCAGGTTCCCGCGAACGCTGGCGAGACCTACAAAGTGAGGTGGAAGACTTGCTGGAGAAGGTGAATAGTCGCCTGAACTCTACGATGTGGCTTACCCCAGAAAAGCTCAAGGAAACCAATGATGCCCTCCTTGCGCTCTCCACGAATCCAGACTCTATACCACCCCAATCCATTAGTAGGGCAATACAACGACACCGCGAAGTCTATCAAGACTATGCTCGTGAATTTCAGCGCACAAAGGTCTCCGTGGATGCAGCCTTGTTTTCTATCTTGATCTAACTCGCAGCATTGCAGGCGAACATACAGCATGCGCTTGAACAAGCGAACTTATTAACTGGGGTCCGAAACGACATAGAGTATGACCTCGCTTCCTTGCCTCAAACCTCGTGATTTAACACTCCACAGCGCATATAAATCATCTGCTGCCGATTCCCTGTTGGCGGAGCGCGGCCGAATCGACAGCTCGCATCAAATGACGGACGATATTCTGGAGTACGTCGCCGCAGCACCCCGCAGCACCCACATTCATCCTTCCCACAGGCAAGCATATGAAACAAGGGTTGAATTCTCTCGTCAAAGTAGCTCATTGGCAGGCATTAACACGCGGATGGCAGGGGTCATCAGTAAGGCCTTCCCTTTTCCCACTCTCACTCCTGACATGCCCTTTGTGAAGGCACCATGCCCGGGATCAACAATATACTGGCGATGATCAAGACTCGTAGGAGACGGGACGCTATCATCATTGGCGTCGTAATCGCCGTGTGCTTATTATCACTTCTTAGCTATATGTCCCGATAGTGCAATATCTACCTTTCGCAGTAATTCCAATCCACTCGCGCGACTGATGCATGGATAATATATTGTATTGTTAGCAACTATCACCGCTTTGTATCCTCAAGCCGGACCCGGACAACTGCTCAATATGGTGACCGGGCGGTCAGTTGACATGGTTGCCCTTCTGGAATTCCTGCCAGTTACGTTTCAGTCGCCTCACAACACCCCAATCCTCCGCTCTTAGGTTCTCCATCCATGCCGTTTCAACGGTCCATCCCTTGATCTCAGCGACCAGCAGCACCATCTCCCAAGTACGTTCGGCGCACTGCTCAACGGGATGATAATCAGATTCGACCAAAATGCGACTAGGAGAGCATGCTTCGATGAGCGCTCGGTGGTTTGAAGAACGGCCGTTGATTACAGTGGACAAAGACATGTATACATTCAAGTGACGTTTCTACGCACATTGAGAAAACGATATTATAAAGTGCAAAGGAGTTACAAAAGTACCTCTATCGCTTTCCAAGTCTCTACGCTGAGCCCGCAACTGTGGAGGTCGATGCTAATGCGCTGCCATTCGGGACCGTGTTTCTGATGCATTCGGTCGAGGAGATCCACAGTAGCTTGAGGGGATTTGACGCTGTGAACGCTGACGTTCCTGCGCAACTCGACTGCAAGATCGATCTGTGGTTCAAGGACGGCAAGCTGGTGCTCGACAGGGACCGTAAAAGGAGTCAACTCGCGCGGGGTGGCGGCGTATTCGATAGGCACCCGAGCAGCGCGGTCGAGCCCGACCTCCCCGAGCATCGCGTGTGGGAAGGAGGAAAGATTTGTTCGTAGCTCTGCGAGGACATCCGCAAGTGGGATTGGATCCGGGAGGTGAGGGAGCAATCTTTGGAATACCTCCTCGTGCTTGCTTGAGGGCGAGAAGAGTCGCTGGTAGTGCTGCTCTCTCGTGACGCCGGGGGACACTGATATCCAGTGCGAGAACCAGGGATGATAGCCTGGTGCCATGAGTCCAGTTTCACATATGATCAGCGAAAGCGAGCAGAGCAGCGTGCAGTTGCTGACCAAAACACGGAACTACCTTGTCTGGGTACGCAATAGCTAGATCCCGTACAAGAGACTGGTCTGCCTGCCGCGACGACATGGCACATATCATAATTGCCAGTTCATCCATCGCCTCTGTAGTGATATCCGAGTCCGTGGGGTGACAGTGCGCGTCGACGACATGACGAAGGACGTCGAGTGGTGGTAGCGGAGATGCATGCATCCTATGTCATGAGTTGTTGACCTGCCCGCTCATGCACATGTTTGGTATTGCTCAAACTTTCAAAACTGCCATCAGCCTCGCTCGGCGCAACTTGTCAGCCCTCTCAACCATCAAATTTTCGACAAAACGGCAAATGCAATGCGAACTGGATACGTCTCCACCCATTCACCGATGGATGAGAGATTCATTGGACCGCGATGCGTTTCGTACATCCTTCCATGTACTCGGCGTGCGCATACCGGCCAATAAGACGACCAGCATGTTGAGGTCGGAACTCTTGAAGAGGTGTGACCCTTCCATTGTTCAAGCGCGCCGGGCTCATATATCATCTGCGGTTTCTGTCAAGATATATCATAGACATACCCAAGATCAAGAGCGTTATTTGGGATCCTTCGGGGGACAAGGACAGCAGGGTCATTTTGTTAAAAGTCGAAAAAGAAGGTACGAGTGTAGCCTCGCATACGAACCACCACTGATCTGTTCCTTGCAAGTTAGCTGCTCTGACCCCAGAAGCACACGCGTTCTTGCAGGAGCAACACGTTGATATAGTACAACATAAGATTGATCTAGACTACAACTATTGGACTGCAGGTGCGTAGAATCTGTTCTTCTTTCCATCCTGACTGACTCTTCTCCTAGATGACATCATTAACTCCATCCTCCCTGTGGATCTCTGTGATGGCTCGCCGACCGGTTTCTCTATCACTGGGCATATTGGCAAGTGTATTAATACCTACCGCGGACACAAACACTAAACCAATGTTACCAGCGCACATGAATCTCAATCAGGAGTATTTACCGTACAAGTATCTAATTGGGCAAATTATCTTGGACGCAAGTCATGATTGTAGTGGTCTGACCCGAAACTGACGAAGGATTTAGAAAAACCCCGGGATCAAGACTGTGGTGAACAAGCTAGATAACATTGACACCAAATTTCGTTTCTTCAAAATGGAAGTACTTGCTGGAGAACCTGATTTCGTTGTTGAACATGTGATGTTCTCCTTTCTTTGCTTAGACGGTGCTGACACCCGTGCGGGTAGCACGAGTCGGACTGTCGATTTCGGTTTGATTTCTCCAAAGTCTACTGGAATTCTCGGTTACATACCGAACACGACCGCCTTGTACAAATGTTTGAACCCGAAGATGTCGTCGCAGACGTGTTCGCTGGTGTTGGACCATTCGCCATTCCAGCTGCAAAGAAGGGGTGTGTCGTCCTCGCGAATGATTTGAACCCGGAGAGTGTACACTGGCTAGCGGAAAATATAAGTGCCAACCACGTATGTGCCTGGTTTGACAGAGTTCCCAGATACTTATCACAGTCCAGGTTTCCGCTCTTGTCCGACCTAGCTGCGACGACGGTCGTGACTTTATCCGAAACATCGTTGGCCAAGTGCTAGAAAACCCGTTTCCCGCGTACCGAGGTCCTAGGTTAAGCAGAACGCAAGAAAGGCAGCGGAGACGTCAGCGAGGGTCAAATGATGTTTTCAAGGCCGAATCTTCCGACGGGCCAATCCCGCTCTCCCGGAACAAAATCACGCACTTTGTCATGAATTTGCCCGACTCCGCACTGGAGTTCCTGGACGCGTTCCGGGGTATTCTAACTCCGCGCGGAGGGCGATTGGGCGGAGTTTATGCCACCATGCCGATGGTGCATTGCTATTGCTTCACTCGCGAGCTGGACCCAGACAAGGCCGAGGCAGACATCAGGCAGGTGGGTGCACATGCCGGCTATGCAGGATATGCGGTGACGTCGGTTTTTTCAGAGGGCCGAGGATAAGATTGGAGCCGAGCTGCGGACCGAGGTCACGTTCCACAAGGTGCGATCCGTCGCTCCAAACAAGGACATGTACTGCATCAGCTTCCGACTCCCACACGAGGTAGCCTTCTCGTGATGTTTACCGTCCGCTGCTATGTAGTGAATGTAGTCCGTGACCGGCGTAATGTAAATTCGGTTAAGCTGGTGATGCTTAGATAATCCATATATTACCGCACTTGGTCCTCGAAGGACAAAATCATCCTCCTACTAGAACTCAGTTAGCCGCCAGTCGCAGATTTCCCCAGCGGAACTGCACGAGTACCCCCAGCCCGGGCTTTTATTTCTATCTCATAGACAGATACCCCTAGAGCTCGCCACACTAATTCCGTAGAGTTGCGTCTGGAACATGGCTCCGTTCTCTTCCTTTTTACCCACCGTTCACTGCGAAGCACAAGCCACTCCGTCCTCTTTCACCGGGTCCGCTCTCAAGAGTGTTCGCAATGCTGTTGCAGTCCCCGAGAACGAGCTCAAGCGTTGGAGGCGTATTTTCGACACCAACGCAAAGGTCGTGATCAACGGTGAAAAGTGCGTTTTATGGTCAACCTATTTTGCGGGGTGCTCACTGCCACGTTGATGCAGATTCCTTGATACCGAGAACTTCGTCAATGCCATTATACCGAGGGGCGACTTGACTAAAATAGACCGTGCACAGTTCGCGATTTTGTTCCGCGTCGCCGATGCCTCGAAGCGGGGTCTCGTCTCCTGGGAGGACTTTACGGTCTTTGAGACAATTTTAAAGCGTCCCGACGCCGACTATTGGATAGCCTTTCAATACTTTGATGTGTGAGTTGTGAGGAAAAACGTGCGGTCCACCGAGGCTCACGCTACTTGGTTTCACCAATAGGGATAATTCTGGGACGATCACTTTTGACGAGTTCAAGAATGTGTTCACAGCCAATGTTGGCTCGTCTTCCATTCCTTTTGACTTTGACAGGTTAGTCGGCCGCCTTTGCGTGAGAATATATTTTCGGTTTACATGTGCCTTGCAGCGACTGGGTCAAGTTATACCTAGGGAAAAAGAATGGAACGCATGTGCTTGGATGTAGGCAACCGCCCGATTTCCATTTCCCATCATTGACTTTTTGCAGACAATGAGTTCACCCAATTAATGAAAGGGCTCCAAGGAGAACGCCTTCGCCAAGCCTTCAAACACTTAGACGTGGACCAGGATGGTTTTATCAAACCAGATCAATTTAAGCAAATCATCCTCGTGCGTGGACCCGTCGTCATTATTCACCCAAGAAACTTATATCATCATCAGGAGATCGCAGGGCATAAATTATCGGACGCGGTAGTGGAACGCTTACCTACACTATGCACACTCACCCCAGGAGGACGTATATCATATTCCGAGGTGGTGGCATTCCACAATGTTGTTCGAGGTGAGTGCCATCGACATATCTTTAGCATTACACTAACTTTAAGAATGGAATATCAGAAATGGATATGGTCGAACGGTGGGTGACATATTTTCTCAGAGAGAAACAGTAGTGATATGACGTTATATGCTAGTATCTTACACGAGTCGACAGCGAAGTCCAAGGACGGTCGAATAGACCAGTCTGACTTCCTTAATCATGCTGCTGCAAGGGCACGCTACTCGCTTTTCACACCCATGGAGGCCTCAATCATCTTCCATTTTGCTGGGAGGGGGGACGGCGACAAGCGACTTGCTTTGGTTGACTTTGCCCAGCTATTGGACCCTCGTTGGAGGGCCCCGCGCGAGGAATCGGACATCAAGACCGCAGCTTCTGATGCTTCTTTCTTAAATGGGCTCTTGCAGTCCGCGTATCATTTTGTTCAAGGAGGTCAGCGAACAAAGACCGTGAGTGTATTTTACTCAGCAGTTTACAGGAATTGCTGGTGCATTCGGAGCAACCATCGTCTATCCTATTGACATGGGTAAGCTTGCTCGTTGATGCAGGAGTAACTGAATATACTAAAGCATGAATGCATCAGTGAAGGTTTGTGTTACGTCAAATCTGCTGTAGAACGAATTGATTCAGAGCCTTGTTTGTTAGACCCGGTGAGTACGACTCCCCTGAGATTTGTGCATAGCTTTCGACTGATGTCTTTCGGATCCTAGTATGCAGAATCAACGGAGTACAGTTGTCGGTCAAATGCTGTACAAAAATAGTATAGACTGTGCCCAGAAAATCCTTCGCAACGAAGGATTCCTTGGGTTCTACCGCGGTCTTGGCCCTCAGTTGATTGTGTGGATGTTTATCTCCTTGCGAAGAACCTTCCTGATATCAAGGATAGGGTGTTGCTCCGGAAAAAGCCATCAAATTGACCGTTAACGACTTCGTCCGTGGACGAGCGATGGACCCAGAAACTGGTCGAATCAAACTGGGCTGGGAGCTCATCGCTGGTGGTACTGCAGGTGGCTGTCAAGTCGTATGTATGACCTTTTGTTGTTGCGCACACTACTAACATAAAGCAGGTTTTCACAAATCCGCTAGAAATCGTGTATGCGCCCCAAATCGATATTCTCCGATGAGCGTTAACGAAGTTTTTGTTCAGGAAAATCCGATTACAGGTCCAAGGCGAAGCTGCCAAGTCGGATGGCGCCGTTCCGAAAGGTGCTGTGCACATTGTTCGACAATTGGGTATCGTGGGTTTATACCGAGGCGCAAGCGCTTGTTTATTGCGCGATATCCCGTTCTCTGCAATCTACTTCCCTGCTTATTCGCATCTCAAGAAGGACCTTTTCCAAGAGGGGTACAATGGAAAGCAACTAAATTTCTTGGAGACACTCGGTTCGGCTGCCATCGCGTAAGTTCTTGAACGGCTGGGCATGAGCTTCTGGGCTGAGAGCGTCTTCCTAGGGGTATGCCGGCGGCCTACTTAACAACTCCGGCAGGTTGGTTGGTGCGGTTTACTCTGGAGTTTTACTGATGAAAACAATAGATGTGGTGAAAACTCGCCTACAGGTCGAGGCTCGTAAAGGCCAATCTCACTATAAGGGTCTAATGGATGCTTTTGTGAAAATATGTGAGCTTGCCATTCACTGCTTCACGAGAGCTTGACGAATGGATACGGTCTAGATCGTGAAGAGGGCTTTAGAGCACTATTTAAGGGTGGACCGGCACGCATCCTTCGAAGTAGCCCCCAGTTTGGTTTCACACTGCTCGCATACGAGTATCTGCACAAGGTACGCAAATTTTACCTCTGAATACTCGTAATCAGTTAACAATTCAATTTCATAGTTCTTACCGGTAAGTAAGCTGCGGTGGGAAAGCCACGGTATTGACATACTCCGATGCACGTGCAGTACCCATGGGCAGACAGACCACCCCAAGTACAAACCGCACTCACCTCGCGACAAGAGGACATGTCAAGGATGCGCGCTCGTAATGCTTTGAAAATCTTGCTTGATGTCCATGGCGACTTTGGTCGCCGTGCTGCAACCTTTAGTCCTCCTTTTGTTCGTCCATCGGACAGGTTAGCGTGACATCGGGCAGGTATTCGCAATTCATTCCTACTCTCTTAATGCTCATCTGCTAGCTTAATCGTGTGAAGACAGTAGTACTAGGGCATTAGTTACTTAGCACGGATTTATCCGACAGCTTACTTGGCATGCCAACTATCAACCAGAGCTTGCTTTTGTCTCCTTGTTTTTCGCTCTGGGATGCCCTTGTGTGAAGTCGAATTCGGGTCCCGCGATACTCTGCGAGGCGATGGAGAGCTGTTCCTCGTATTCTTTTCTTCAAGACTACCGGCAGACAATTTGCTTTGGTGCCCTGTGGGTTGACCATCTGCACGGTGGCCCATCTCTGAAGCTTCTGATGGAATCACCTACAGGACTGTCTTGCTGTGGAAGATTTGATCATGAACACGTTCAATTCTGAGCGAGGACCACCCGCCGTCTTAATCTACGTTGGCCAGAAATCAGAGTAGGTGTTGGTATTCGATGTTTCTAGAAAATCTTATGGGGAGGCCAGGTGGAAGACTTCTGACAATATCTTCCGCAAAGATCCATGGAGAGTGACAGCCATTCCAACTATCATCAAGTTGGACAAAGTGGGTCGGGGTTCATTATTCTCGGCTCTCTGACGATTTGGCACGGTGTAGGCCGGAAAGGAAATCAGTCGTCTGGTTGACGGACAGAACCAGATACAAGAGGAACTACCCTCTTTTGTTCAGTACTAGTCGTAACTCCCGCCCCTGATCCTGTGCCTACCGCTTCGTTTGAGTGTTCATGTCATGGAATCGTAGAAGTATTTTGAATGGCCAGGTTCGTTTCTGATTCTCTGATGGACATGAACGAGCCAGCGGCAGAGACCTGACAAGTCGCTCTACCAACGGCGTCCAGAATTGAGACACTACTACATGCCGTAAGTTGACTTGATCTCCCACAGCCAACTGTCGGCCTTACACCAAAAGGCTGAGTACTGTTGCCTTTCATTCCTGTGGGTTTGCCGCAACAAGAAAAAAAGTAGGTTATGTGTAATCCGTACGGCTGGACCTCGAGCTGGGCCGAGTATCACTGCATTCAAACTTGGTTATCTAAATCCACCCTGTGGTCGCCCTTCCATTATCCTATGCTTTTACAGCACTCACAGCACAACATGGTCGCAGACAGTCCATATAAAATAGGCGCAGAAAATTGATCCCCCCCACGTCCCCGGAGTTCTTAGTCGTTCAGTCCCATTCCTAGCATGCCCGGCCTCACGATCCAGTCTTCATCTGAAACCTGCATTCTCGAGCATTACTCTGCTCAGACCTTCCTCGCCGTCTCGTATCCGACAATGAGCAAACACGAGCGTTCTTCTAACATTATTCTAGCTCACGCACTCAAGAAAGTCAGCGCGGAGGAAGCATTGACTGGTTGCCAGTTTGTTATGCAGACTGAGGTAACGCTCGACGCGCCGTCGAGCGACGAGCCCAGTGATTCGCTTTGGTTGACCATGTGGTCGACGTCTCCAGAGGGCACTGCAGACTTAGAGCTCGTTTTGGCTTGCCACCGGGCGGAGCAACATGAACTACCCGTCTTCCTATGGACAGCGCAGCCAAAGATGTTGTCTTCATCTCAATGGCTGGTACCTCGCGTTGCAGCCCTCGCAGACCGCTTGGTGTCATGTGTCCCTCCGACGCGCGTCTTCTCCGTATTTGGAATGACCGCCCTCGTGAAGTCCTTTGGCAGGTACTGGACAATTCTTACTGGATTTCAATCGGAACCCCAGCCATTCTACTCTGCATATTTCTCCTACTGCACCAAAGAAACATTCGCCAACTCCAAGGCCAATCTGCCGCTGGGGCATCGTATTCGACGTGGAACGATGTCAGATATCGAGGGTATTGCAGGGCTTTGCAAAGGTTTCGCGGATGATTCGGTGAGCAACTATCTGTTTCCTCATGATCCGCACTCATGTAATGGTCATAGATATATTTCCCACTTTCCATCGAAGCAGCACGCGCTGACGCCTATGACCTCGTGTCTAAAGGTCAAATTTGGGTGTACGAAGTCTCGGATGCAATCGCAGCCATCTGCGCGGTCACGAGGTCGTCGATGAATGTCTCGGCGATCACCAAAGTCTATACTTGTCCAAACTGGAGGCGTAAAGGCTTTGCTGAGCATCTGGTTCGTAGCGTGACACGCCGGTAAGTGCACCTAATATCACTGTCTCCGTACTCTGCTGATATGTCTGAGGCAGCCTGCTGGACTGCGGTAAAGAGAGTGTTGTTCTGTATGTCGGACATGAAAACAGTGCCCGTCGTGTCTACCATCGCGTAGGGTTTGTCGGGCTCTCCGGAAAGCCCGAGGAACGGCCCGAGGATGTGGAGGACGCCTTGGAACTTGGTTTCATCGGCACAAACCGCGGGCATTGGTGATTTCTGGCGGTAGTCCAGCTCCTTTTCATTCTTGCTTTTTATCATCATGTACGCCATCCTTACACACGGACACTGCCAAGTTCTCGTTGATAAGCACCAACGACACATTCGCGTCTTAGATACCCCACCGAACGTCGCATTTTTCTCTCATTCGTAATAAACTTGAATTCTTCAGGCGAGTCTACTCAGCATCGACAGTTCGAATGAAGTCACCGGATTTACCACCACTCTTATGTGACACAACAATATCACCTATCACCATCTCCTTTCCAGCGACAGCCTTGAGCATGTCCCAAACGGTAAGTAAACCGACGGATACAGCAGTCAACGCTTCCATTTCAACGCCAGTTTTACCTTCACAGGAAACTGTGGCCGTGCATCGGATCCTGTGCGATAGTCCGTAGCCATGATTGGGGCTCTCTGCAAACTCTACTGTTTCAGGGATCAGCGCGACCGACACGTTAGAAAGTTGCAGAGGGTGACATAGGGGAATTAGTTCCGCTGTCCGTTTACATCCCATTATTGCTGCGAGCTGCGCAACGGTGAGGGCGTCACCCTTGCTAGAGGCTTTAGATCGTAATTTGTCCACTGCCGGGTTATTTTCTGAATGAGATGGTGTTTCGGTAACCAGTCCATAGGCAATTCTGGGAATGTAAATGCAGCCAGTCGCTGTAGCGGTACGTTTTGTCGAAACTTTGTCGCCAACATTAACCATCGTGGGGCGACCGTCGCAACTTATATGAGTTAGCCTAGGCGTGGGATTGGCAGAGTGACCGTGCCAGCGTCGCTCAACTCTGGTCACCGCGCGAGAGCGTGTCGTAACTGAGTCGACATTCCTGAGAGAGAAGCCCATGAAGGGGTGCATCGATGATTGACGGGAACCTGTGTAAATACGAGCGTTGATCAGGAAGGATGCAGCTAGCTAAATCCTACGACGTTTCAGGAAGAAAGTAGCTAACCTCCTATCAATATCATTGGTCGATTCGTCAGAACATCAATATCCTCCATTCCTGCATGTTTCTCTTTCTTCCCAGTAACGGCGGATCCAATAATCCGGAGTAGCTCTTCATCTGTTGCACCACTTCGAACTGCGTCGCGGAGAGATATCTCCTTGGCATCGAATAAACAAACCTAATGGTCAGATCAGGGAGGCACTTCATCATGATAATAGAAATACCCTCGCCTTTATTTGGCCGTCGGCAGTCAGTCGCAGACGATTGCAAGAGGAGCAAAAGTGGTCAGACATACTGCTAATGAACCCAACGTTGCCGGTGTATCCCGGTATTCGCCAGGAGCGAGCGGTATCATTGAGCTCGTCAGGTGCACGTGTAATTGCAGGGTGTTTGTGTTTGATCGCGTCCAGTAACTGCGCGGATGGTAGCATTTTGGCTTTGTCCCACTTGTTACCTGCGGTCGAAACAGTAAACTCAGGAAGGGAACGGAGGAATGGTCGACTGGGTTACCTGTAAAAGGCATGAATTCAATGAAGCGCACGGAGAGCTTTTTGTCCTTTGTTAATTCAACAAAGTCTAGGACTTCAGAATCGTTGAGTCCTTTGACGACGACGACGTTTAACTTGACAGATCGCAGGCTAGAACAGGACAACGCGGAGTCCAACGTGCGCAAGACAGCGTCGTGCCCAGGTCTGCGAGTCATGATTTCAAACTTGAATGGATCTAGCGTATCGAGGCTGGATGACCGAGTCTGGTATTTACTTGGAGGGGTGACGAGAACACGTACCTCAAGTTAAGGTGAGTGAGGCCATTGCGCACTAAATCGGACAATCGACGATGCAGAGCAAGCCCGTTGCTGGTCATCGCGATCGAATCGAGACCAAGCGGGCGCAGTTCGTTCAGTCGTGCTAATGTCAGCGTCAGATGAGGGCCAAGCAAGGCAGCGGAAGGTGTCACCTATGATGTTGTCAAGGCCCTTTCTGACCGTCGGTTCGCCGCCGGTCAGGCGTATTTTGCGAACTCCACTCATGACGAAGAGGGAAGCAAGGCGGATGACTTCGTCGTCCGTGAGAATGTGCTTTCGGGGTGAGAGCTCGACGCCCTCGCTGGGCATACAGTAAAAGCCTACCGACTAGATGAATGCAGGGCTCTGGCCATTAAGAAGTGGACATACATCGTAGATTGCATCGCTCGGTAAGCGATATGCGAAGGTAATCATGTCTGCGATTGAAGGTATCGACCAGGGCGGGTGAAACGGGGTTCTCTGCATCAATGCGTGCAATCCTGTCCTAACGACCATGTTTTAGGAGCGTGAAATGGCCTTGAAGGAAAGGACGCACCCGTACACGCGCGCTGATGCTGGACAACGGGCGCGTCAGAGTGCGGATGCGATTCATGTCGGAGTGTCCGGCGCCTATAGCATGCGTGACACATGTAACCTGTGACACCTATGGCGGGGACGCGTCACGTCAGAACTGACGCGTCAATCTTACTACAAGCAGCCATGGCGAGTGCCCCCGTCGTCGTCGTTCGTCGTGTCTCACACACATTCAGTCCATTTTACAATACAACGGTGGCTCTGTCATTGCCATGGTCGGCAAGGACTGTGTTGCCATCGCCTCTGACCTACGCTTGGGCACCCAAGCGTTGGGCATTTCATCCAGTTTCCAAAGGGTATTCGTCTGAGATCCTCGACCGATCTACTTCCCACTCACCATTCACAAGGTCTTCCCAGTGACCGATAGATTGTACGTAGGTCTCCCTGGACTGGGCACCGACGTCACCACGCTGTAAGTCATCTGTACTATAGGGCTCCTACGCCGCCATCTCACGCACCGTAGATACGAGCGCTTCCGTTATCGCGTCAACATGTACACTATCAAAGAGGAACGCGAGATCCAGCCAGAGACGTTTACGCACATGGTGTCCTCCACGCTATATGAGCACCGTTTTGGCCCATACTTTATCGAGCCCGTGATCGCCGGCCTTTCAAAGTCTCCCTCGGGCGCATTCAAACCATTCATTGCTGCAACAGACCTCATAGGCTGCATAAACTTCGCCAAAGATTTTGTTGTTGCTGGCGTTGCCAGTTCAAAACTGTTTGGTGTTGCGGAGGGCCTTTGGGAACCCGACTTGGGACCAGAGGATCTTTTCGAGACTATTTCGCAGACTCTGCTAAATGCAGTTGACCGAGATGCCTTTTCAGGCTGGGGTGCAGTTGTACATGTCATGTGAGGGCCTTGCCTTCGACTAGGTTATCATCCGTCTGACTCCATTCAGCACCAAAGACAGGGTCATAACGCGCACACTCAAAGCCAGAATGGACTAAATCAACTCGCAATTGTAATACCTTTGTTGTAGACAACTCGCGTCACTTGTGTAAACCATTTAAACCGAGCCCGGTCTCATCGAATGACTCAGTCTTAGCTTCGTGAGTATGACCGCGCCCGATTGAGAAAATCTTAATGGGACTCGAGACACGGCGCCGACTGAACGGCGTCAACGAGGATGGTCGATGCAATCCTGAGCGACTTGCGACTCCCAACGCTCACTTTTCCTCTTAGCTTTACGGAAGCCTTCCCCACCTGCCATCGCGGAATCCGTGTGGGTTTGTCCGCATCGAAACCTCATAGACCTCCCGATGTCACTGCAATTATCCTCAACTGGTCTCGATTAGATAACGTGATACGCATCGTATCTCTTCTCTGTGGACAGTGGCTGGACGATACTATCGCAGAAGTTTATGTTTGGAACAATAACCCCAAAAAACTGTCGAAGGAGGTTGGTAACTGCTCACCCATACATCTCATAAAATAGCCTTCGACTGATGCCCTAGCTAGATATTCTCTAGCGTTCATTGTGATACCCGGAAGCTCAAGATCGAGAATTCATCGGAAAATCTGTATTTTTACGCTCGGTTCCTTGCATGCACCAAGGTGTCCACCCCTTACTGTTTCTTCCAGGTAGATTTTTCGCGCCCTCCCTCTGTCCAACAGCTTTGAACATAATTGCAGGACGACGACTATATTGTTTTACCAGAGATCATAAAAGTGCTTCGTGCCCGAGTAGAAGAGTCATCACAGGGCGGAATATATCTTCTGCCGCCACACGAGCATCTATCAAGCCGGCTGCGTACAACGGAAACATCAGACGGTATCCACACAGGTTTTGCCTGGCTAGGTCATGGTACCATGATAAATCGGCAGCAAGTCCTCAGCTTTCTCTCTGTCCTACATGACGATTCCCTCGGTATGACAAAGGAACAAATCAAGATGGCGGACAACTACTTCACTGTCTTGAGAAACCAAATACCAGAAATTTGGTTTGATCAGGGCATAGAACTGGAAGGTGGCGAACCATTTACCGTCGGTCACGAAGGGAACGAACGAAATCGACTGCACATAGTACGTTTAATCCTTGGTTGAAATGCGTGGTTTTCCACTAGTACACGGTGCAGGAAAATGCGTGTCAGTATCTGGACCACATTATGGCGGCATCAAGCGAAAACAAAATTGCCAGTCTTGGTTTCGTAAAGAGGGATGATCATATTTCCAATCCAGCACACCATCGCGTAAACCGCGCCACTGCCCTCGGGGTACCTTGTCTGGTGGAAAGTAACATCCAACTCCTTCCAGACGGCATCGTCCCAGAATACCTTGCCGCAATAGACATGCTCGGGAATGAGAAGAAGCGTGCTAGGCTGATAGGACAGGATGCAATTCTGCATTATCAGCAGCATTCCCTGTCTTGTGCCGTGGATGGGAACGTCGACACCGCGTTTCGAAGCCCCTTTGGTGAGTTGAAAGGTCGTACGCCAAGAAACCTTTCTGGATGGTTCGTACAGATGCAAAACAAGGCGACTACATTCTCATCGACGCGTTGTCTGCATTCGAATTCAACGATTCCATAGTTGAGCTGGTTTTTCTCGTGGCTGCGAGCAACGAGCAGATCCTCCGTAGATCAAAATATGAGTGCTCCGCCGATGGAAAACACTGGGTAAGCATCGTGATCATACGTGTGGTACTGCAGCGCTGAGGTCACAGGTGCACAGCTACTATCACCACACCAGTCTTTATTTCAACCCACAACGGGGGTTGCAACAAACTGGGATCGAGATGATTTGCTGGAATGCAGCATGCGGATGGCGGGTGACCGCGCTCGGTTCTTCAGAGCTACAGCCAGCGAAGATGTTTCTGTTCCATGGGTAATACATGAGGTGTGGGTGAGGTCTCTGTTACAGGTTGTGTAGAATACTTGTGGTTGTGTTTCATGTTGTGGCTGATCCCGGCGGGAACTGTTTCCATAATAATACTCCGCTACTTCACACCACTCTACACCCTTCATTCAACAACCTATTATCTCAAGGACAGCCTCGACGATGTTCGCCCTGGCAAAGAATGTATTTACACCCTACGTTGTGTTTCGCGGAGCGAAACGCTCTATTTCAGTTCAGGTAGCGCAGGTGTATTCACGACGCTGCTATACTAAGGACATACGGCAGTCGCTGCTCCATGGATCACCAGATGCGCGGAAGGCAGGCGAAATTGAAATACAACAACACTCCAGACTCGTTGCGAGAGGTAAATACGTCCACGGATTCGAAGGTATGGCCCTTCCTGCAAGCCATATTCTCCATGCATATAAAATAGTTGGGTAGTCCATCGAGTAAAGCCCGATTGTATCGATGAGTACAAGGCTGTCGCGTACGTCTTTTCCGGGAATCGGTCTGGTAGTGGACTGACGTTTGCTTATAGCGAAAGGTACTATGCGGGTATTAAGGACGATCCACGGTTGCATGTAAAGCTGACAGGCAGCTGGGAGACATTGGTGGGCAACCAAGACACGTTTGGTATGTCTCGTTGTGCTCCGTAGAGGCGGTTCATCCATTCTCCTTCCACCCGCAGTCCACATACTTGAGTATGAGAACTATGCTGGTTATGACAAGACAGTGGAACTCCTTAGAAACTCAGAGGTGGGACATTTCAACTTCTTTGTTCTATTTGTGCACGGTGCTTATTCTCCTTCAGCATGCTAAGTCTTACAAGGCACTTCTTCCATACGTGACCTCCCGTTCAACTCAACTCGCTCAAGAGTTTGCGTTCTTTCCTACCGCACCACCCCACGCCCAGGGTGGCGTTTTTGAACTCCGGAGTTATCAGCTGAAGCCTGGTACACTTTTAGAATGGGAAAACACCTGGTACGCTTCTCACGGGTTGCAGGTACCGTACATTGAAATTAGTCGATGCCAACAGGCGGAGGGGTATCGAAGCTCGTCGTAAATTTGTTGCGCCAGTTGGAGCTTGGTTCTCGCAGATCGGAAGACTCCACCAAGTTCATCACATGTGGCAATACCCGTTAGTATCAGTTTGACCTTGACGGAAATCGTTCTCAAAGCCGTACTAGGAGCCTTGAAGCAAGGAAAGAAACAAGGGAGAAGGCTTGGCAAATCGACGGATGGGCAGAGACTGTCTCTAAGGTAATACATCTACTGTGCTGGAGGTATTGAAAGATCAACAATTCTGTAGACTGCCCAACTCGCGAAAGATATGGACTCCTTCATATTACTCCCCCTCCCGTACAGCCCCCTCAAGTAGGGAGCCTCAAGCGCTTCGCTCTATCTTCCTTGTTGGAGCAGACGGGCGTGCTGATATTAATTATTGTTTGTATGCTTTGACACGCAGCGGTTAATGTATTGCTATTCTTCTGAACTTGGCCCTGTGTTAACTGAAGGTTGTGTCATTGGGAGTCAGGGGCTAAATCACTAATTGGAGAACCGTGCGATGAGATCGATGTCCAATTATTAATCACTCGAGCCGATATACCGACCATTAACGCGCGCACTCGACGAGTCAGTCTTTCCAACATGTCGGCGGCACGGTGGCACGAATCGGAGCACTCGGAAGAGGAATCAAACCAGGATACTCTGTCAAGCCGCAAACGGAGCAGCAGGGGTGAGCTCAGCCGTTCGTTGCACCATCCCCTGCCACTGAATTACCTTGTGGTGGTTAGCCTGCGATCAGTGTAGAAAGACCAAGAGCAAGTGCGAGCCTTCCAGCTCTGCTGGAACTTGCAAGAGCTGCGCCCTTGGAGGGAATGGTATCTCCGCACCGTCCGCTTCTCGTTTAAGCCTAACGTTTTCTTTTTTTTTCCAGTCTGTACCTTTCTAGGTAAGCCTTTACCGCTGACGACGTAGAAGGACCCACACCAAGTACCGTAGGCCCTAGTTATAAGCGCGGCCCTCCAAAAGGATACATTCAGGCTATTGAACAACGCTGGCATCAAGTCGAATCGTTACTCGGGGCTCTCCTTGCATGTCAGGACCGCCGTGTACAGGATTTGTTGGTCGATATCCGACAAGATGAATTAGCGAAGGAGATATTGAATAGGGTGGAAACTGGTCCTTTTGTACGCTGCTGGCCTCTGTCGCGGCGACGTCGCAACTGACACACGAAACAGGGTCCGTCAGGGCGTCTGTCTCAGCCCGCGGGCGCTACTAAAGAAGATATCTTTGCTTGTATCTTCCGAAGCAACGAAACGTCTCGTGATGCTGCACGATCCAGACGGCAGTCTCGTATCTCGCGAGAGATCGTTTCCTCTTCGAGAGGTGATTGTCTATTCTACTATTCCAAGCTCTTCTCTGAATAGACAAAGACAACACATTATCCAGCGCACCAACTGCTGAGTGGCAAGACAACCTCACAGCTCTTTTGTCCAGGAACGTGTCAGAAGATCCTCAAACTCGGCCGTCTCCCTCTCGCACGTTTACTGGGGCGCCATTGCCCCAACGACGCCGACTCGACGAATCAAGTCATGGGACGGATCTGAGTCATCCGAACTGGAATGAGATGTACACTATGGATGCATCCTCAGGTGAGTTGACGTTGTCGCTGGTATCCAAATCCATCTTAATATCAGGTGTCTCAGATTCCGCGGATACTGATGAATCCCAGTGTGCAACCGCATTTGGACAACTATCGTTGGACGAGAATCAAGAGGTATTGTGTACATCAATCAATTTTCTGGTTTACTCACCGAGCGCAGGTCCGATATCATGGGAAAGCCTGTGGTCTCCACCTCCTCATTCGAAACGACCGCGTAGATGGTCGCCTTGACGGAGGAGTTTGGTCGCATCCATTTTGCTATGTAATTACACGGGGATACTAATCATCTTTTATGCAGGCGACTCCCAATGGCGCGCTTCTGGCCATCCGCCAAGGCAGACAAGACTACTCTGCCGCGCGAAGCTGATATTCCGGTTGGGTTTCCTTCTATCGAGATGCAGGACCGACTGCTCGGCTTGTATTTCTCCTATGCTCATCCAATCTTTCCTGTCATCCACAAAGCCCGTTTTTTGCGAGAATACAATGAGTGGTAAGGTTCTTTGTGTGACGCGTTAAGTTCGATTGCTCACATTTCCGCCCTACAACAGGAAAAAGTGGGTCGATACTGTTCCGTACGAATTGGTACTCACGCATCGACCAGGGGTATTTCAAGTCCGGCCTCGAGTCGTGATTCTCCTTCATCCGCCACGGAATCGTCACAGACTTTCAGTAAATTATTACTTCTGTCAATTTTTTCTGTTGCGTCTCGCTACCTCGATGAACGTGCTTCAGAGCCCACGGACAAAATTTGGGATGATGGATGTGATTACCTCGCGCAAGCAAGAAGCGTCCTCGGTAGGGCGAGACTCTCTGTATACTGTCTTATTGATACATTCCCTTTTAGCACGAGTGTCACACAATTGTCGTGCATCCACTTGTCAGGCTTTACTCCTCCTGGGCCATCGTGAATTTGGAATTGGTATTGGTTTTTGGAATTGTTTGTCTTCGGTACTGACCTAATATACAGGATCAATGGAACGAGGGTGGCTCTATATCGGTGTGGTGGTATCAGTTATGAGTTTGCTTTGCACAGTTGACATTGCTCCTTTCTCAAGGAATGTCCATCAGAATGGTTGGTTAGATGCTTTATTGTCCAGTCTTGTCCTGACAAATGCTTGAGTAGGCACTGGACTTGGGTCTCAATCGTGCAGCAGATAATTGGCAATTCAACGGAAGAAAGATGTTCTCTGATGAAGAGAACCAAGAGAGGAAACAGATATGGTGGGCTTGCTGCATTGCGGATAAGTGCGTTGTTCTGTCATCATGATTGACTCAGCTCAACTTTGAAATTAAAGATATAGCTCCACATATATGGGTTTGTATGAGCCAAAGTAAACATGGTAGAAAATTTACATTCTCCTCTAAGGACGTCCAACATGCATCGGCGAGAATGATTTTGATACAGTGCTACCAGATGCGGAAGAGGTGGGTCATACTTGTTTGTAGAGCTAATACTAACCAGTTCCATAGTATGAGGACGATGCACATCTGAGCCATCAACTCGGCGTAGCGCCACACCAGTCCCTGTCAACTCCCTTCATTATGCAATGCTTTCGGTTTGCTTCCTCACTCTGTTAGTAGTTTCCTTTAGTTACCACTCAAGTATTAACTCACTCTGTTCAGCCGTGATTATTGGGTCAATTGTGTCATCGGTTTATCCAGTAAAATCCTTGAAGCATGGTTCCAGGCGAGCTGTTCTGAGTACCTTGGAAGCCCGTCTCGATCAATGGTACCTTGACCTGCCCGATGTCCTTAGATATGACTCCGCCAGCAAAAGAAACACTCCGCCAGCCCCAGTTTTATTTATCCACGTCAAATACTGGTCCGCTGTGTTACTTTTGCACCGTGCCTTGTGAGCAGCTTCCTTCGTGCTAAGGCAACTCACTGATGTTCACTTTTTGGTATAGTATACCAAACTGGAAAGGGTATGGTGTTAGTTCGATGGATGCTGGGTAGTATCTAAGCGATTTTTTCAAAGCTCCGAGTCGATATTGCAAAGCCCACCTAACTCCAACACAACGTCACTGAAAGCCTTCGACATAGCTCAGAGTGCTGCAACATATATCAGTACTATTGGTAAGCACTGGTTCCACATACAGATTTAGCTTTAGCTCAGCGAACCCCAGTAACAACGTATGACGATTGTTATAATATCAAGCGCGCTTCGCCCTTTCTCACACCATATATCCTGAGCGCAGGGTGAGTTGGTCCGAACGATGATATTTAGACGTGATATTTACCTCGTGCCCAGTATAATGCACATTGTGACGTGTAAGCACTAGATTATATGGATTCGATAACATGTTCATTTTGATCATTGAAAGTGACCATACGTCCGTCAAACGTACAGGCTTACATCGGGCTCCAGCAGTTGTTGACTGTGCTTAGGAATATGCAAGTACGTACCAGTTACTCTCACTGTTCTGCATTCGCTTTCACGCATGTACAGACCACCTGGCCCAGTGCAGCTAGGGCATGCGATCTGCTCCATGGCGTAAAGGTCCAAGTAGATAGCAACCTTACGCCAATGCTGCGAGGCCCAGATAGGCAAAAAAGAGGTGCGGAGGATGCATTTGGGAGGGAGAAGAGTTCGGATTTCCTTCAACGAGAGGCGTTTGGCTCAAGGGAGCCGATGGCATCTAATGCCGGGATCCAGGATATCAGCACTCGCATGATGGCACACATGCTTGGGCTTGATATCCCTGGCATCGAACCGTCGACATCATATTATCCTGGTTACGAATGGTGGCCCCGTGCAACAAACATTGGGCATACACCCTATCAGCACCCGGACCCGTCGTCTGGGACAAGTGCGTCAAGCTCGCAACCGCTGATAAACGCAAACTATATGACTGCACCTAGTGACCCCGGATGGAGGGTCCCACCAACAGGTTATTCATACGAATTTCATGGTCCATCGAACAATTATCGGATGTAATAACATATCATGTAGGAGCGTTTATTAGTCCGTCTGTAAATTGGTTTTTGAGGTTGATTATATAATTGGTTGGACCCACAATGACAATGCGGAAACCTTTGTAGTGCATATGTCCTCAGGAAGCCACCATCACAGTCAGATGTCCAGCATTCAAGACCTATTAAATCCTGAAGCATGCCATTCTGGATCTTGCGAGTTGGTTGGATTCACCTTTGTTAACCTTTTCTTCACTGAACCCCCTTTGTCTAGGTCAATCGACCGAAAGCGGGAGGAACCAACATCGTCCGAGTCTACGTCGGACATGAGCGCAAACCAGACGGTAAAGAATGGCTCTCCACATCACGAAAAAGTCCGATACGGTCATCATGAGCCACATCCAAATTGCCCAGACACCCTTGCCTGTCTCCCAGACACAGACGGACGACCACAGCACACACTCCCTGTTATTCTACGCTGTGCGATACTAGGGAGCGTCAAAAAGCGCCTGACAATCAGAGAGATATATGCAGCGATGGAAGACAAGTATGCATACTTTCGGAACGCCGGTCCAACGTGGAAGGTGCGGTTATTGCACCCTTGAAGTTCCTTAGTCTTGATATCTTCCCTTCAGCAATCCGTTCGTCACCATTTATCTCTGAACAGACTGTTTGAACGACAGCCTCGCCCGGTCTCTGATCCAGGGTTCGGTTCCTACTGGACAGTGAACCTTTCTGCTCCTCCTGGTACTAAGCGACCCCGGAAGCGTGGACGAACGTCCAAAGCTGGCCCCTCTCTGATTGATTCGGTTCAGTCAAACCAGCAGAAAAAGCGTGGGAGGCCACCAAAACCTTCGTCACAAAGGGGAGCTTCGGCTGAGCCTAATACAAGTCCTTCCTTCACGCCTGGAACAGTATCTTCTGTACGAACACGCGATCAGGATTCTGAGGAATATTCGGAGAGGCGAGGCAATTCACGCGAGTGCAACGGTTCAGAAAACGAATATGAAAGCGAAGAAGACATGGTTATACCACG
>JBBPUA010000108.1:0-31795 GCA_038094355.1 Afroboletus lepidellus | reverse complement strand
TCCTCAAACTGCTCCCTCATTATCCACATCACAATTTCCACCCTCACCTTCATCACCATTCTCCTCATCATCATCATCATCCTCACCTTGACATGCCTGAACAACACCCATTCACCCGCCGTCTCCAGAGGACTGCTTTGGCCACTGATCTCGCATTGCTCCAGTTGGTCCTCTCAGACAGTCATCTCACCACCTCTCTTGACAATGCTATGGATACTGATTCCCCTCTTCAGTCTCTCTTTTCTGCTTATTTAGCTCAATGTTGTCTCATCTTGTTTGCCTCCTTTCTTGCCAATAATTCTTCTCCCACTCTCACTCAACTACATTTCTTTGCTACTTCCATAGACCTTCTACAGCATGACCTGGACCACCTCCTTCTATCTGCTTTACATCAACTTGGCATCTTGGACCTGGTAGTTGAATGCGATAACCAACTCTGGGCATGCCATCCTACCTCCCTTCCTTCACCTTCTGTCTTTGCCCCTTCCATCTCTCATCCTATCACTGTATCCTCCACTTTGTCCTCACAATCCTCCCCTCTTGACACTCCTGCCCCTATGTCGCCCTGGCCGCTAATGATCCTGCCTGCATGGCCCTCCTCCAATCCCTTGGAGCTTACTCCCAGTGACGGCCCTATTTACTCCAGTTGGCTATGCAGCTGACAAGCCCTCACTACACCACTGGCAGATCATCTCTCCTCCCAACCATCCTCTCCTATTGATGATGGTGGCAACAACTCTTGGGACACCTCTGCTTATGCTAATACTCGGGCTCCCCTGGGCTGTAAGAGCGGACTTATTATGAATACTTCGAGATGGAACTTCAAGTGTAGGAAGGGGGTAATATTATGGTTCTTTTTCTTTTTCATATCCTTTTGCTCCAATGGTGTTAACCTTCACAAACAAGGGAAGGAGCTTACCATATTTATCTCTCAGTCAGACAATGGCCAGTTCTTCGCTATCTGTAACTCTGACTTATCATTACTCTTCTTTGCTATGTTGTCCAGGTCACCGCTTTTCCTCTATATCTCCATATGCTTTCCTTGCTCGACATTTCTATAGACAGCCACTCCCTTGGGCATTTCTCTCATGATGCCTATGTGTTCCTTTACCTCATCATTCTATCTAGTTCCTCAACCTTCGATAGATTTTAGGCTAGGTAGTACTTAAGTCACCACTGCCCATACTTGTACTACACACTTGTTCTGCACTATAACACATAACTGCTTGTGTCCTGCTGATAAGGCTCTCCCCTTGTCAATCTGTATGAACTCTCGACCTCATTGTTCTTCCTTAGTTGCCCTGAACAATCTCTCAGGATGTTGTGTCTCTTTGTGAGTACCTCCCTGAAAGGTTTGTCCACACAACTCGATGCAACAGTTCCATTTGCATAACAGTTCATGCATACAATATAATTTGTCTTGGCAAATTGTCTTTCCCTATCTTCCTGATTTGAATTACAGTGCTGTGCAAAACTAATGGCATTTATGACTTTTTTTGGTTTGCAACTGAGTAACCAAAAAAGGAAGTTCTGATATGGATGGACTTGTAGCATTGTGCATGTTGGATATATCAACACAACTTGTAAGAACCATTTGACCAAGGCCAATCCAGAAACTGTGCATGCACTACTGAAAATCAAGTTTTCACCCTTGGCAAGTCACATCAAAGCTCTCAGGAATAAGAAAGTGAGTACTATGCTGTCTCATCGCTCTCTAATTTGACCAAGGGACATCTAGGATTGCCCCAGGAAGCAGGTATGTATGCATAAAGATGTATATATTCATCTTTTTGAATACACAGGAGCTGGAACTTGGTCAAACACACAACATTCAAGAGGTTGACATTGAAATGGACGAAGACACAACTATTACAGAGAACATCTGAACCAATAAAGGTAATGTTATTGATGACTATATGCTGCTTCAGACCATGGCTGTGATAGAGTTATCATCTCTGAGTTGACCAGGATACCCTCATGTGTACATGCATTTATCTTTACTCATTTCATTGACCATGATGAATTTCAACCCATCTCCAATAAACCATGTCTGAAGCATAAGCTTGAACTCTTCACAAACATCTTCATTGTGTTCTGCAGTCAGTTTACGAAGCATCTTCCTAGTAAGACCAGCCTCAAGTAAGTTCCAAGAGAGCATAGAAGGTGACATCATGATACGTATCATATTGAGCAGCCAGCCATGTGCATGTCTCATCAAGAAAAAGATCTGAGTCTTTGGCATATAGATTCTCGAGAGCCATCTTGGATGAAGATTCATCAAAGCATTGTAGGGAATCATGGTTTCCTACAGTTGTATTCATCCATTTCCAAACATTCCAGACAGTCCTCCATCCATTCCTGATCATTCCTCCACATCATCTTCAAATCCGGTCATGCCTTCGTTCAATCCAGTCGACAATCCAGATCCTGTTCAATCCTGTTCAAGCCATCTGAGTCCGCATCGTGTCCATCCTCCATCTGTCACTCATTGGTAAGTCTTCTTTAGTGTTTTCTCTTGTTCTACACGACAGACACATACATACTGTACATACAATCCAGATTCCTGTAGTCTGGTCAGACTTCTTTCTTAGCTTCTAGTACACAGTCCTGGGAATGCCTGTACTATAAAATGTTGTATTTACGCTTGTTATATAGGTTCTCTTCTGTGTTCAGATTAGTTCCTCAACCTCGTCTTTTCCTCATCATTGTCTTTCACATCATCCTCGCTATCTGGCCATGTCCGGTTTTCAATCCGCTTTTCCGGAATTCAATCAAGAGCTAGCCTGCCGTTAGCAGTGGCATCAAGGTCACTTTCCACACCTCATATCAACCTTGTCATATTGTTTTCTTTAATGCACTATAAGTCCTGTTGGGTATTCTCCCTTGTGTTTGCTCTCTTGACTCCCTTTGGATCAACTATCATTCCCTTCTTATCAGTGCTGACCACTACAGCACACTTTCACTTTCTTCATCTGGAGCCCACCGTGAGGAAGCCAGATCCAATGCTTGGGAGACCCTCAGGCATATCTCCTGCCATTATGAAAAATTTCCTGATTGTCTTGCATTGCTAATGCTTGACAGTCCTGGACATTCCGGACTAATCGCATCCATTTCCAGCCTTCCTGTGTTCAATCCCAAGTCATTCCGAGCCATCCAAAGGCCTAGCAGCAGGTTGTCAAGCAACTAGCTAGCCAGATTCGTGCTCTTCGTAACTTTGTTATTTAGCTGTTTCCATTTATTATATTTCCTTTCTGGTTACTGATCCGCATTCTGTGTTTATCCTTTTATATCCATCTACTTTTTATGTCATCACTTCATCCTTCTGCTTCTTTTACTGATCTGCCTCATTCCTGTGCCTTAATCATTCCGCTTTCTGCATTTTTCATTTGTCATTGCTATGAAGTTCAGCCCTTACCCTCATAGCATGCTTATGTGGGGCACACCAACCGCATTTCGTTTCAATGGCCAAACCACTCACCTCATCCGCTTTTTAGATGATATTGATGATGCATGCACACAAAGAGGCCTTTCTGATGCTGACAAGATATCCTGTGCGCTTTACTGTGCATCTCTCGAAGAAGCTGAGCTATGGGAGTATGCAACCACTGCAACATCCGCCAATCTGGACTGGAACACTTTCATTTCCAAGATTAAGTCATATTATCCAGGTTGCGAAAAAGCAGATAGGTATTCCAAAGCAGACTTGCTAACACTTGTCAATAGCTCGTGTAGTCAGCCAATGCACACCCTCAGCGAACTTGGACAGTATCACCGCTGCTTTATCAAGATTTTCTTGACTCTCATCTCTTTCCATAGACTTTCCAACCTTGACAGCAACTTCCTATTCAAACTCGGCCTACCTCAGGACATCTGGTCTCATGTCCAGTACCAGTTATTGATAGTCCAGCCAGACATACATCTGAATGAGCCATATCTGGTTCAGGACGTTCTTTCAGTGGCCACATTCCTTCTCTCCAATCATCCTTATCATCTGGAACCACTCATTGCCAATCCACCATCCATCATTCACACACCAGCACCATCACCAGCCAATCTACCATCTCTCAACCAGGCCTTGTCCTTGCCCACACCTATCAGCGATGCTTTGGCAACCTCTTCACCATCATATTCTACCTTTGTCACCATCATTCCACCACCATCACCATCAGCACCATCCATTGTTGAAATCAATCTGCCCATCAATCCCACTGTCATAGTATCACCACCTGTCAGAACCAGTTCTCCAGGTCTCCGATCCTAGATCCAAGCATGGGAAAAATGCGGAGGTCAAGTCCAGAGGATCCAAGAATAACTCCAGGTGTCCAGAGTTGCGGAGGATAGGGGTCTGAGCAGAGGGGTAGGCCTTGGTGTAGGACTTACTGTATGTGTCGCGCCCTTGTGTAGGTCCAGCCTTTAAGAAGTTCAGAGACAGACTTAGGACAGAGGAGAACCTCAGGAGAAGACAAGGAGTATCCAAGTCAAGATTTAGACTAAGGACTCAGAGTTACAGAGAAGTCCTTAAGTACTACTGAGGGGCATAGGTATGTACAGGACTGACTAAGATAATACAAGAGAACATAGCATTAGAATGTAAGTGAGGGACAAGGAGTTCAGGAATGGGAATGTGAACAGACCGGAAGGACTGACAAAAGGGGTTGGCAAACCAGTTACTGAGTATTGTATTGTATCTGAGCCAATGAGAGAGAGGATGTCATGTTCGAGCATCCAGAGATGCACAAGAAAGTTTGGAGTAGCATGAGAGAGTCCGGAGTAGTGCAAAATGGGTTGAAGTAGTGCGGGAAAGGTCCAGAGTTGGATGGCATATGACACCACCAGGCAGCATCAGGGAAATTTTAATGAAATGATAATCCATTATAATACTTCGAGGGGGGTTGATAAGGGATTATAATGGTATATCTGGGATTATCAGTACTATCTGAGGATTATCTGGGATTATCATTCCCCTTCAAATTTTCCTGATGCCATTCCATCACCTCTGCCTTTGATCATACCATCACCTGCACTGCCAGACGTGGAGGGTATCATTCACCATGCATTCCAGTTTCAACATGCCTTTCCTCACATTCCCATTGCCTCCATTCAATGAATCATCACCTCCACTTCTCCAGGTGGTGCCTGCATCGCTGTCACCATTCACCATCCACACTGCACAGTCTACATTCAATCTGGTCCATATTTCAGACTTGGATCCGGATCCACCTCCACCGTATCCTGTAAACCCACCTCATTATTCTCCAAGTTCCCTGCAGTACAGTGATGCCCAGGAGGTCATCATTTCAAGTCCCTTGCGAAAGGGAAAGAACTCATCCTTTCCATTTTATTTCTTTTCGTCATTGCACACTGACAATTCATTATTGAGCATTGCATAGCCACTCAGATTCGTCAGTCTGGTTTCAGATTTACAGTTCCTCATCTGTGCAGGGATTATGCCCTTTTCCCTTTCAGGTTTTGTCGATGAAAACAAGGTTTATTTGGTAGGCATAGATGCAGGAGAGACTGACAAAGAAGATGGTCAACACTGTCTGCCTTTAGCCCCCATCTACACATTCGACCTCACCCAGTCCTTCGACATTCCACTGCCATTCGTCCAAGTTCCACTTCATTGCACACACCATCTGCCACACATGAGAGTTTAATATCATCACATATGATAGCTTTCAATCCCAGTCTTGCCAAGTCCCTCCGGCCTACTCCGGCCTCACTCGCGCAACTCCAGTATGCACACACCAACTCCGTAGGTAACTCCAGAGCATCTCTCATATCCCTTTTCCTATTTAGTCTTCCTTGTGTCTCACTTAACCATTATATACTAGTATTGCTTTAGTTGTACCTCTGAGCCTGTGTCTCGCTTATGAGCACAGCTCTGGCCTTAGACTATCCAGTGCACAGCTCCGGCCTTAGACTTCCCAGTGTATAGCTCTGGCCTTTCTGTCTTCTGTCTCCGCCTTCGTCATCTGTAGTACTACAACTCCATTTAGTTTCTCTTGTTCTCCTCATAGTATAAATACCTTACCTTCCACTGTACTTAGACCTCAGTTTGAATATCAACTTAGTCTCCTCTGTATCCTCTCTGACTTGAGCCTCTGTGCTCACTCTGACCTCCGACTCTGAGGACCAGCAAAGTACAAGGACGGGACACATAAGTCCTGCATCAAGATTCCTTACCTCTCCATCTCCGACTCTGGACTTACTGGTCTAACTCGCCCTCTGTTCTTCTTCTCGTCCAACTCCAGACCTTGTCAGATTTGATCTGGAGGATCCAGACTTAACAGTATATTCAAACTCACACTTGTACTTGCTATCTAAATATGTCCTGCACTAGAACTCAACAGGAACAGCTTGAGTCTACCTTTGGCTCTAGCCAAAGGATCCCTGGAGAATTCTATGGCTTCAGTACTTGCAACATCATCTTCCCATCTATCTCTACTATATCCCACCGTATCCAGCCTTCTGGCCCCTGGACTTCTCCGTTAACTTCGGTGCCAGAATCTCTGCTCCCGTCACCCCAGATTGAAGAAATCCATGACATCTTTGAGTACAAAGAACATGCCAGAGGCCAGAATTCTTTGCCACAACCCCACAACAATGGCGATGATGACAACACCCCATCATCACCCTCCACATCAGGGAAACCATCAACCTATAATTATGGATAGAAGTCAAGGATTGTATATATTAAGGCATTTTGTGGACTCAGGCATAGAATATAGAGGTCCGTCTAACCGCCTGCAGTGACTATGTCGCATCAGGAAAAACATCTTCCTATAATGATAGACAAATGTACATAATTATGTATAATAAGCTGTTTTGTGGAACTACACATACATATATTGTCGAGGTCCATCTAATTGCCTGCTGCGGTGATGTCCAGTGTGTCAACTTATCTGACAGATTATGCATAGTAACAATCTACATAGACTGGGAATACATCATGGCTACGAGATAGACAGTAAGCATTGTTGTTCGAGAACTTGAAATAGGCCAGTTCAAAAACATGACGGGGGAGGAAAACGGGCCGTTGGGCTCGAAAGAATGTACCAAGGGGGGAAGACGAGCAGTTCAGCTTGACGAAGCACAGCAGAGGCAGAAAATGAGTGAGAAATGAGTAGTTGAACTCAACAAGGTCATGGGGGAGAGTAAAGGATGAGTTGTCTCGGTCGGGTCACCAAACAAGCAGCAGTGCTCCGGTTCGCATGAGGGGAATCCAGTGAGCAGAGACACAAACTGACTCTGAGGAGTGAGCAGTCTTGCCCAAGTCTACCGAACGAGCAGTGGCACTCGAGAACGCATGCTGCAGACTTGTTTGGGGATGGCAAGGGTGGTTGACAAGCGATCGAGCATGTGAGCAGACAGTGAGGAAGTTCAACCAGCAGTGAGCATGATAAGGGCGTTCAACGAGCGGTCAGACTCGTTTGGGGACAGCAAGGGTGCTCGGCGAGTGTCCATGCCACAGCAAAGGCACCCGACGAGCGGTTGTATGGGTGTACAGACAGCAAAGGCATTCAATGAGTGGTTTGGCTCATCTGGCCACCGCAGGGCATCCGACGAGTGGTTGTGCTCGAAGGGACATAGTGTAGGCAAGGGGCAAGCGGTGGGGCTCGTAGGGGTAAAAGGTGAGTGCTGGTGCTCGAGACGACTCGACGGGGGCCATATGCAAGTGGTGGCGATCGAGATAACTCAACAGAGGCTACAGGTGAGCAGTTGCACTCGAGGGGATACTGTATGGGTGAGAGGCGAGCTGGGGCAGTTGAGACAACTCAGTAGGGACAGGAGGTGAGTAACTGTGCTCCAGAGGACACACTGGTGGAGGCGGGACATGGGTCATTGAGCCAGGCTGGCCCGAGAAGACATGGCAGTGGACGAAAACGGACGATTGGGTCCAGGACAACATGGTGGCAGAGGGAGGAGCAGCTCAAGAGGTGGAAGCTGGCATGGACAAGCAGTCAAGCCTGAGAAAATGTGATAGAGGGTGGTCGGACTCAAGAGGACACAGTGGTGGGTGCGGGCGAGCAGCAGGGACATGGACGAGCCAGGCTCAATGAGGTTCGAGCTGGCGTAGGAGGCGCTAGGACGAGGGGCCTTACCAAGCGGAGACTCGGCTCATGAAGATATGGCAGGGAGCGAGGACATGGCAGGGAGTAAGGACGAGTGGCGGCGGCTCGAGAGAACATGGGGGGAACCGACAGCAAAAAATACAGTGTGCTTTGACGGATGAGTCACGTGACACTGCCTCCCACTTTTTTGAAGTCCCTGAATACGACTAGTCCTCTGACGGAGTAGTGTATATTTATTGGTTACCTTAGTACGTTAACTTCCAGAGTGCTCGGTCACCTTTGTCACATTTATCCCGCTCTACAATTCAAGGCATGGTTCCTCTTGGACTTGCCTGTCCGTACTTGTATCATATCTAGCAGGGATTATGCATTTTCCAGGGTCATTTATGATGTAGATTTTGCCATATGCAAATCTGTATATAATTATAGAGTAACCTTTTTCCTGATGCAACTCTTTGGACTCATCTGAGGATGAGGTAAATGCCAACCTCATCAACTCTGGTGACAATGAAGAACATGCCAACAATGTCCCCTTGGGCTTCGAGCCCTTCAACCAACTTGCAGATGCCATCCGGGATATGACCCCCAGGCACTCTGAAAGAAGTCCTCCATGAACATGCCCAAGACCAAGGTCCATGAACCCGACCCATTCAACGGACACAACAACTTCAAGTATTCATTGTCTAATGCGAGTTGACATTCCAGGCCAACCCAAAGGCTTTTAATTGTGACCATGCTAAGGTCACCTTCGCACAATCATACCTCAAGGGTTCAGCTCTCGAGTACTTCGAGCCGGACCTGCTTGGGACTGACCCCGGATACATCTGTGGATGGATGACTGGAGGGTCTTCCTGTATGAACTACAAAACAATTTCAGTCCGCATGATCCTGTTGTGGATGCCAAGGCCTAACTTGAGCAGCTCTGCATGAAGGACAATCAGCAGATCTCGAACTACGTGGTCCAGTGGAACTGCCAGGTGAGCCAAGTCTGGGAATGGGGCCCCGGAGTGCTCCACCATAGTTTCTACAATGGACTCCTGGACCACATCAAGGACAAGGTATCTAGGCTTGGCAAGCTGACCACACTCAATGATCTCTATGCCCTCGCCCAGCAGATCGACCATCACTACTGGAAATGCAAGGAGGAGATCGCTTGGTCTGCCAAGATCTCCAGGGGTAACTCCAGAAGTTACTCCACCAAGTCTCATTCCATGCCCACGACTCCCTCAACATCATCTCCAACCCTGAACCCTAAGGTTTCCAAGGAGTCCAAGTCTGATAGCAAGTCCACCTCTGGATCTGGCTCAACCCACTCCACACTGAAGCCCAACCTTTCTGCCAAGTTAGGAAGGGATGGCAAACTCACAGCTGACGAACGGAAGCATTGCTTCAACAATAATCTCTGTATGTTCTGTGGTCAAGGTAGCCACATGGCAAAGGAGTGTCCGAAGTCGACATCCTACACATCCAAGGCCTGTGCAATCATGACCATAACTCCGGAAGCTAAACTGGAGACCTCTAGCATGGAGGCAAAAAAATAGTCAGCAATCCCGAAGACTCCACACGAACTTGGGATTGCATTGACTCTGCCCATGCACTTAAGGAGGTTTGTCTCAACATGTCTGCTCTTTTTGACCCCTGCTCTCTGAAATCCACTGTCTCAATTCTCTCCTATGACATCCCTTCTTTTCTTGCACTTGTAGACTCTGGTTCCTCTGATTGTTATATAGATAAATCCTCCATTCCTCTGCTTCAACTCTGGCTATTTGATGGAACATCCAATTCAACCATCACTCAAGCCATCGACCTCTCTATCTGCTTTGAAACTGGTGACATCACTTCAACAACATTCTACATCACTCTGCTAGATGGCTCTTGTTCCCTTGTTCTAGGACACAACTGGCTCACCCACCACAATCCATTGATTGACTAGGTATTGAGCAGTATCTCATTCCGTTCATCTGAGCAATCTGTGCCAGCAACCCCGAGCTCATCTCCACAGCCTCCAGACTTTCCTTCTCTGGCTGATCCTACACCCTCTGATCCATTGAGTTTCCATGACCGCAAGGCTCCAACCTATCGCGATGATCAGCACTCTACCATTTGCGCTGGCCTGTCATCTCGAAGGCTCCATACAGTTTAGCCTGTAACTCTACTCCCAGGAGAGCAATCTTCACACCTCTGAACCTGTCCCCAAAAATGTTGATCTCTCCAGAATACCTCTGGACTACTACAACTTCACAGATGTATTCAGTAAGTGCAAGGCTTGCATCCTTGCATCACATCACAAACATGACCTGAAGATCAACATAGAAGAAGGTGCTTCTCCTCCCTTGGGAATCACTTACTTCCTATCTGCCTCTGAGCTTGAGTCCCTCTGGACGTTCCTCAACAAACATTTAGCCATGGGGTTCATCTGACCCTCTTCCTCTGCTCATGTTATGCGAACGAAACTGTTGCATCGAGTCGTGTGGACAAACCTTTCGGGAAGGTACTCACGAAGAGACACAACGTTCCGAGAGATTGTTCAAGATGACAGAAAGATAACAAGGTCGATGGTTTGTACAGATCGACAAGGGGAGGGCCTTATCAATGGGACACAAGCAGTTATGTGTATAGTGCAGAACAAGTGTAAAGTACATGCATGGGCAGCGACAAGCTTAAGTACTACCTAGCCTGGGAATCCTATCAAAGGACAGAGAACAAAGTAGAATGATGAGGTAATGGGACACGTAGACATTGTGAGAGAAATGCCTAGAAAAGAGGCTGTCCATAGAAACGTCGAAAAAAGAGAGTAAAAGAGATACAAAGGAAAAGTGGTGACCTGGGCAATGAAGAGAAGGGCGATGATAAGCGGGAGATATGGATGGTGGTGAGCCGGCTGTTGTCCAGCTGAGAGGTAAATATGGTGAGCTCCTTCCCTTGTTCATGAAGGTTAGCACCATCGAGGTGAAAGGATTCAAAGGAAGAAAAAAGAACTGTAACAGCTCACGCTGCTCTGGTTCTCTTTGTCTGCAAGAAGAACAGATCACTCCGCCTTTGCATTGACTTCTGAGGACTTAACAAGATCACGAAGAAAGACTGCTATCCACTTTCCTGCATCTCTGACCTGCTCGACACTCCAAGCCACATCAAGATTTACACCAAGATTGACCTCTGGCATGCATACCATTTGGTCTGCATTGCTGAGGGTGACGAATGAAAAACATCTTTCTGCATGTGCTATGGCTCCTATGAGTGGCTCATCATGCCGTTCAGACTTACCAATGCCCTGGCGGCTTTCAAGCGGTTTGTCAACACCGTCTTCGCTGATCTTCTCGATGTTCACATCATTGTCTACCTCGACAACATTCTAATATTCTCTGAGGACAAGGCCTCCCACAAGGAGCATGTCTGCGAGATACTCCAATGACTCTGCAAACACAGTCTCTATGCCAAACCCAAGAAATGTGAATTCCATATGACCTCCACTGAATACCTCAGATACTGCCTTTCCTCCTCCGGACTTACCATGTCTCCAGAGAAGGTGCAAGCCATTCAGGATTGGCCCAAGCCTCGGAAGGTGAAGGACATTCAGTCCTTCTTAGGTTTTGCAAATTTCTACCAGCATTTCATCCATAACTACTCTGACATCATCATTCCTTTAATCTGCCTCATTCATAAAGGTACTCCATGGAATTTCTCTCACGATTGCTGCACTGCTTTTCAGCAGCTCAAGAATGCCTTCACCTCTGCTCCGATCCTTGTCCATTGATTCCCAGATGCTCCACTCATCATGGAGACTGATGCCTTGGACCATCAGGGAAATTTTAATGAAATGATAATCCATTATAATGCTTCAAGGAGGGTTGATAAGGGATTATAATGGTATATCTGGAATTATCTGGGATTATCAGTCCTATCTAAGGATTATCTTGGATTATCATTTCCCTTCAAATTTTCCTGATGACTATGCTATCACTGGTATTCTATTGATCTGGTGCTCGAATGAGGAGATCCAGCCCATTGCATATTTCTCCCGGACTCTTCACTCTGTGGAACTAAACTACAACACTCACAACAAGGAACTCCTCACCATCCATGAATGTTTTGTGGCTTGGAGGCATTACCTCGAAGGCTCCAGTACTCCAATCGACATCATGACCAACCACAAGAACCTGGAGTATTTCTCCACCTCCAAACTCCTGACTTGCCAGCAAGCCCAGTGGTCAGAGTTTCTTTCACAGTTCAACCTAGTCATTCACTTCTGCCCTGGATGCCTCAGAGCTAAACCTGATTCCCTTACTAGACGCTAGGACGTCTATCCTAAAGAGGAGGATAGGGACTATGCTCAAGTCAATCTATACAATTTCCGCCCAGTGTTCACACAGGAGCAACTCGCTGCATCCCTACAGGCTACTTACCTCGTGACCCCAGTGCTCCGGGCTAGCCTCCTTTATGACTCCGAATTCCTCCACGCTGACATTCTCTCATCCCTCGAATCCGACCCCATTGCTTCCGCCCACCTCAATGATACCTCCAATTCCCGCTGGACTATCGACTCTGATGGCTTCCTCTATCTGGATGATCAAATCTATGTCCCAGACACCAAAGACCTCTGACTCCAAATACTCTGGCATAAACACAATCACCTGATCTCTGGACATTTCAGACAAAACCACACGCTAGAGTTGATCTGCAGGGAATACACCTGGCCTAGCATCTGGACATTCATCAAGGACTATGTGTCCTCTTGTACCAATGATGAGACCTCCTGGCTGCTAGCCACAGAGCTCGGACACACGTCCAAACTCATTGAACACTTTCATGCCTGTTATCCGGACAAGCCCGGACCTCAGTCTGCTTAGTCACTCTGGACTTTCAATCACAGTCTCACATTACATTACTAGTCCGTTCATACTTACATGGTGGAGTCATCAGACCCACTACCATCCTTATCGCTCCCCTTGCTCTCCTCTATTCCCACCTCTATTTCCTCCCTCAGCAGCCCTCCACATTTCCTTCTCCACCTCAGCCCTCTCCTGCTCCACCTCTGACCCTTTGAAGTCCGACCAGGGGGCCGACCCATCCGCTCCATACACTTCTATCGCCTTGAGCTCAACCAGGTCCCCCAGATACCCCTCCACCTTATCGAGCTGCACCAACTGCCTCTGGAGCTCATTTCGAACCTCACACACAGCCCCCTCTATCACCATGAAATCCCACTCAAGGACCTATTCAAGTCCTCCAGTCCCCTTGCACTTCTTACTTGGTCCAGCCACCGGCTCCGGTGACGACTCTGCCATCCTCTTCCTTTTTTGTGATCTCCTCTCAAACTCCCCGACTGCTTGCTTCTTCTGGGGGGGCCTGCACTCTTCTCCCCTGTGCTCACACCACACCTTCCTGTCTTGGCACACCATGCATGCCATCGACTTTCCTGGCCCTGGCACACACTCTCGGTCTTGTCACTCACACTGGTCACACCACTCTGATGGTCCAGCTTGGCTCTTGACATCAGGGAAATTTTAATGAAATGATAATTCATTATAATGCTTTGAGGGGGGTTGATAAGAGATTATAATGGTATATCTGGGATTATTAGTCCTATCTGGGATTATCATTCCCCTTCAAATTTTCCTAATACTTGCCCTTCTCTCGCTACTGTTCCACAACTGCCATCGTCCTCCATGCTGCCACCTCATCCTCCGCCGCATGCTCTACCATGACCCACGCCAACACCTCCACCTGCCTCTGGGCCACTGCTTCCTTCACCATCCAATGCCGCTCCTCTGCCTTCACCCTCTTTTGCTCTGCCTCCTTTTCCTCGGCCCTCCTATGTGCCACCTCCTCCTCTGCCTTCTTTCTCGCCACTGCCACCTCTTCCTCCTTCCTCACCCTCATCCACCACCTCTGCTCTGCCACCTTCATGTCCTACAATGCATCATCATCATCAGGATCCTTGGCGAGATGCTCATCGCCCCAGTTCTGGATGTTGTTGATGTCAGACATGGTGGTTCAGGTTTAAGAAGTGAAAGGCTCCACCTCAGACTTATAAACCCTGGGTCCAGTTTCAAACTCTGCATTGTTCACCATGTGGATGATGCTCAGACCATGCATGGGCATCCTGAAATCGTTTTTTTAGACTCTGCATTATCCACCATGTGGCCCACCTTATGGCCTTCAGGGGTTCAGGCCTAAGAGGGGGATACTGTCATATTCCAGTCTTGCCAAGTCTCCTCCAGCCTACTCTGGCCTCACTCGTGCAACTCTAGTATGCACATGCCAACTCTGTAGGTAACTCCGGAGCATCTCTCGTATCTCTTTTCCTATTTAGTCTTCCTTGTGTCTCACTTATCTGTTATGTACTAGTATTGCTTTAGTTGTACCTCTAAGCCTGTGTCTCACTTATGAGCACAGCTCTGGCCTTTCTGTCTTCTGTCTCTGTCTTTGTCATCCACAGCACTACAACTCTGTTTAGTTTCTCGTGTTCTCTTCATAGTATAAATACCTTACCTTCTGCTGTACTTAGACCTCAGTTTGAATATCAACTTAGTCTCCTCTGTATCCTCTCCGACTTGAGCCTCTGTACTCACTCTGACCTCCGACTCCGAGGACCAGCGAAGTATAAGGACACGACACATAAGTCCTGTGTCAAGATTCCTCACCCCTCCATCTCCGACTCCAGACTTACTAGTCTAACTCACCCTCTGTTCTTCTTCTCATCCAACTCTGGACCTCGTCAGATTGATCTGGAGGACCCGGACTTAACAGTATCCATTTTATCCCAGGTTTAGTCCGGAGGTTTCATTCACAATCCACTTCTATCCCAGGCTTTGACCAGTGTTCTATTCATTGCATCAATTCAAACAAAAACAGACAGATAATACTAGAAATACATATCATTCATCATCACCATGTTTATTCACACAAAAACAATCTGCCTTGACAGTTCGCTTTACCCCTAGCAGCATATATGCATATATCTCGAATGCACAATGCAACATGCACTTTATTTTATACTGTTAAGTCCGGGTCCTCCGGATCAAATCCGATGAGGTCCAGAGTTGGACAAGAGGAAGAGCAGAGGGTGAGTTAGACTGGTAAGTCTGGAGTCAGAGACAGAGGGGCGAGGAACCTTGATGCAGGACTTATGTGTCACGTCCTTGTACTTCGCTGGTCCTCAGAGTCGGAGGTCAGAGTGAGCACAGAGGCTTGAGTCGGAGAGGATACAGAGGAGACTAAGTTGATATTCAAACTGAGGTCTAAGTACAGCGGGAGGTAAGGTATTTATACTACGAGGAGAACAAGAGAAACTAAACGGAGTTGTAGTACTGCGGATGACGAAGACGGAGTCGGGAAACAGAGAACCGAAGCTGTACACCGGATAGTCTAAGGCCGGAGCTGTGCTCATAAGTGAGACACAGGCTCGGAGGTGAAAGTAAAGCGATACTAGTACATAACGGATAAGCGAGAAACAAGGAAGACTAAATAGGGAAAGGGATATGAGAGATGCTCCGGAGTTACCTACGGAGTTGGTGTGTGCATACTGGAGTTGCGCGAGTGAGGCCAGAGTAGGCCGGAGGGGACTTGGCAAGACTATGATATGACATATACAAACAAAGAAAATCAGAAAGAAAAAAGAAAAGACAGTCAAACAGATGAGGAAGAGTTTCATCAATGCATCCTGGTTTCATCTCACTCATATTCATTTCATCTCATTGTATGCTGATCGTTTTCATTCTCTATTCCTACTACAGACACCAGCGAGTTGGATTGGACAGGATAGGACAGGACACTCAAAGATTGGACTCAGACTCAGACATCCGGACTAGACATACATGCTAGGATTTGTTTTACAGGACATCGTATCTATGCACTCCCATTCTCGAGCACCCTCTCCAGCTCCTCCATCACTCTTTTCAGATCATCACCCACTCTCTCATACTGCTGCAGTGCAAATTTGAAGCACATCTGGACCTCCTCGAGTTGTATCGTTGTCTTATTTAAGGTTAACACAGATGGACCCACCACCTTGCTCGTAGTTGCCTTCAGTGCTGGTTTTGGTCGCAGTTTTGGTTTTGGCCTGGGCACAGGTGCTTTGTCTTCCTCCTCGTCATTCTCGACATCCAACATGATGGTCTTTGTCACACGCAGTTGTTTTGGGTGCGATTCATCAACTACAGGCACTGTACTCATTTGATCAGCAGTAGACACCTTTGCCAATGGTCATTCACACACCTTCTACCTCTCGCCCCCTTGACTTTGTGCTCACCTTCCCTTGACCAATTGACTTCTCACATTTTTGTTGCCGGCATGCACACTGCTCACATGACCAGTCTGGCTCGCCCACACACATTACACTCAAGTATGCGCACAGCTTGCTGTTACGCAAACAGAACTGTTGCATCAAGTTGTGTGGACAAACCTTTCAGGGAGGTACTCATGAAGAGACACAATGTCCTGAGAGATTGTTCAAGACAACAGAGGAAGAACAATGAGGTCAATGGTTCATACAGATTGACAAGGGGAGGGCCTTACCGATGGGACACAAGCAGTTACATGTTATGGCACAGAACAAGTGTAAAGTACATGCATGGGCAGCAATGACTTAAGTACTACTTAGTCTGGGAATCCTATCGAAGGTCAAAGAACTAGGTAGAATGATGAGGTAACAGGATACATAGGTATCATGAGAGAAATGCCTAGGAGAGTGGCTGTCCATGGAAATGTCGAGAAAGAAGAATGTTCGGAGATATGAAGAAAGAGTGGTGACCTGGACATTGTAGTAAAGAAGAGTAGTGATAAGTCAGAGTTATGGATAGTGAGGAACTGGTCATTGTCCGACTGAGAAATAAATATGGTGAGCTCCTTCCCTTGTTCATGAAGGTTAGCACCATCAAAGCGAAAGGATACAAGGAAGAAAAAGAACCATAACACTTGCAGAGTAGGTTGTGAATGATCCCGGCTGCTTTTTTCTCATCCTTGGCATGCACCTCCTTCGCTCATGTCATGTTCAGAGGGTGCTTCATCAAATAAAGTCAGCTCACATTGATTCAAATGGTATGCACATACCTTTTGTGCAATGACCACCACCACATCCACTAATTGACAATAGTGTGTCCTTGCTCACTTGCTGCTGTGCTTTGCCATCTTGGATCATCTTTTGCACATCACTCATCATCCCTGTTGTTTTTGCTGTCACCATAGTCTCCTTGTCCACACCATCGCTTGTCTTCGTCAAGCTGACCATATCTGTCTGATTCATGCCGGCGGGCATGTCTTCAGCTTCCTTTCGCATGACAGACAGACTGCGCCACATCTCTGCCAAGTGGTCGCATGTGGGGATCTTGTCTTCTAGCATTTTCGACAGTCATGCAATGACGTTGAGTTTGGATGCACGGCCCATGGCGTCCATGAGCAAAGCCTATCGAGTTTAGTTGCAAACCATTGAAAAATAGATGCAAAACATATGAATGCAACATCCCATTGCCCTACCCACATAGACTTTTCCTCTCCAAGTTTGTCCTTGTCTTCAGTGCACACATAGCAAAATCTTGAAGTTTCATGGCAGTGGTTTCAATGGCTTTCTTTGCAAGCACCTTCGGATCGTTCTTGGTGCATATCTGAGTCCGAATTGCAACACATAGAGTGTTCATTCAAGTGGACATGGTGAGCATCAAGTGTGTTGTGGTGTAGAGTGGTGAGGGAGAAACAAGAGAGTTGTCAAGCAGCTGATGAAACTTATTGAGTTGTGTGACATCATAGCCACACATCACATAAGCAAGTTGTACTGACTGGGAACAGTCAGATTCTTCAATCCAGATTCCTGTAGTCCAGTTGGACTTCTTTCTTAGCTTCTAGTACACAGTCCTGGAAATTCCTGTACTATAAAGCATTGTATTTATGCTTGTTATATAGGTTTTCTTTTGCATTCAGATTAGTTCCTCAACCTTGTCTTTTCCTCATCATCATCTTTCACATCGTCCTTGCTATCTGGCTGTGTCTGGTTTTCAATCTGCTTTTCCAGAATTCAATCAAGAGCTAGCCTGCTATTAGTATTATGATCGCTGATATTATTCCCTATCTTTCCATACTTTTCCTGAGTCTCTACAATCTGTTCCTAGCGACTTACCTCTATTGGTTCATACTTCACATGCACATTCGCCCGATCTCACTATCTTCCCATGGTCACAAACCTTCACAAACATACCTCACTAAGCACATTTCCTTATTAGATTACACAGCCTCTGTGGCTATACACTACTATTAACACTATTGGTCACACAGCCCTATGGCTATACTGATGCATGTGTCCTCCATGAGGTGCACTGCCCAGATAAAAGTCTCTTTAGCTATTGGTGCCCTGACATAGCCTAGATAAGAGAGCATATCGCTATTGGCTATAACTTAATGCAGCCACACAGCCCAGATAGGAGAGCTTTGTGCCATTGGCTGGAGGTATTCTATATTAGTAGCATACTACAACATGTACATACAAACCTTTGAGTATATATACCTGACGGTCAGCACTGGGGCATCCTCCCAGAATTGATCTCTTGGAGTTTGGTCTTCCATATCACCAGGAAATACCTTCCTGGTTCTCCTAAGTCTCTTCCACTACCTAGTGGTAAGCGATTTGTTCTTAGGTGGACCGGTCATTTCAATTAGCAGTGGCATCAAGGTCACTTTCTACACCTTGTATCAACCTCGTTGTATCATTTTCTAGGATGCATCATAAGTCCTGTTGGATATTTTCCTTGTGTTCACTCTCTAAACTCCCTTGGGACAAACTATCGTTCCCTTCTTATCATTGCTGACCACTACAGCATACTTTCACTTTCTTCAGCATACATATTCTGGGCCCACTTCCAGAGCAGCCCTTGTAAGTAGCCATGTGCACCCAACAAGGGGGGACAGTGGTTGACTGACAATGCTGAACTCTTCGAAGATTTGATGTCATTGATAGCAGTTGCACTTGGATACTTGGAGTATTTCTTCAATACGCCAGCCATGGCCTCACAGATCCAAGGTGCAGTCCTTCAGATCATTGCTGATCTTCCTGTTGTCCATGCTGGCGTTGAGCCTGCCTGGCAAGAGTTGCCTATTTTGATCATGTACAAAATTTAAAAAAAATTGTAAATGCCATTACTATCATGCCTCATGATGTAAAAAAAAATCAGTAAATCCTTTCCTAGTAGCACTTCAACAATAACAGCCACATCTTCCAGCTATGATCTATGAGTTAAGATCGAGCGTTTCTTACAGCTACCAATTTTTTCAGATTTTTAGTGATTTTTGTTGAGTCCATAGAGATGCTCCAATGTTCAGACCTCTTTTGTGCATGCAATAAAAAATTCTGTCACATTGGATGGATCACACTTCTGGCACCTGTGGGATCACAAATTTCAATCTCAGTGTACACAGCATGAGTGATGCTAGCATCACTCAGCCAACTCAGCATCCAATACCGAAAGAGAGATTAAAATTTGTCATAGATGTGACAATCTCCTTCGACTTCCACTAAACCGAATCTACCATCTCATGAAGTGAGTATTTCCCTTCAGCATCTCATCTGGATGCCCTTCATGGATCAATTCATGACTCCCAACATTCATTTCTCAGTTTAATAGGCAGGATCTCTCGGATCTGGGCTCTAATCTCCAATGCCACCACTTATTTTGACAATTTTTGCTCAGCTATGAATGAAGCATCCAGTAAACTACTACTTATCTTTTATATATGAGATAGACACATTACTAGTTGTCTCTCATAATTTTTTTGAGCCTACAGAATATCTAGTTTGTAGTGATCTTAAACATTTGCATTGCATGAGCCCTTTTCATTATCTGTGAAATGATAGTAGTTTCACACAGCACTGTAAATATCCAGGTGCAATCACTCCATTTCTGTCATAAGGACAATCAATTGCCATCATTTGACCACCTGGGTGTCATCATTAACATTACATATTAGCAATGGTTATATACAGTAACCTAACCCTCTTACTACATCAGCAAATTATCATTTATGTTACAGGGCCCAGCCAATTTCACAGCCATGACAGCCGAGACAGCCAGTGACAGCATTTAGCTGAGGACAGCAAATCCACAGGCTAGGCACAGCGCACAATAGCCAAGTTGTGTGAGTCCCGATCTCCCTTCACTATGGAAAATGTAATTATGATTTCCTATGCCCAAGACTTAAGAATTTTTCACCCTGAGTTCATGCCCCTGTTACCCCTCACATGACCCTTGTTCATTTCAATGTGCATGTGACTTGCTTTGGGTTGCTTCCCACCACACTGCATCACCTCAAGTGCAACCACAAGAGCCTACCATAATGCTGCCACTGCTGTGACTTGTCCACGGCAAGGACAAGGATGGCATGGCAGCACAGCACCATCATGGCTGTGAGAGCCCATGGCCATGACTCATTCACAATGAGGATGGCACCACCACAGCCATGAGAGTCCACCACCACCACCACCACACCAGTGACATGGCTGACAGAGCCCATAATGACAATGTCGCCACTGCTGCAACTTAGCCACAGTAAGGACGATGATGATGATGGCAGCATGGCCACAAGAGCCCGCAATGATGATGATGACAGCATCACTGCAGCCAGGACAGTCTGCCATGATGACAATGATGATGATGGCATGGTTGGAAGAGCCTGCAACGACGATGTTGGCACCACCATGACTTAGCCACAGTGAGGATGACGATGATGACAGCATGGCTGGGAGAGCCCACAATGATGACGATGACGGCATTGCCACAGCCGGGAGAGTCAACCACCACCACCACCACCATGACAGCATGGCCTGGAGAGTCCACAACAACAATGTTGCCACTACTGTGACTCAGCCATGGCGAGGACAAGGACGAGGATGATGGCACCACCACAGCTGTGAGAGTCCACCACCACCATGATGACAATAGTGGTGGCATGGCTGCAAGAGCCCACAATGGCAAGGATGATGATGACGGCACCACCACCGTGAGAGTCCACCACCACCACCACCACCACCACCACCATAATGGCGGCACAGCCCGGAGAGCCCATGATGATGATGATGATAATGGTGGTGGCATGGCTGCAAGAGCCCACAGCAACAATGTTGCCACCGCCATGACTTAGCCATGGTGAGGACGACAACAATGATGGCAGCAGCACGGGTGTGAAAGGCTTACAGTGACGATGTTGCCACAGCCATGACTTGTCCATGACAAGGATGACGAGGACGACAATAGCAGCATGGTTGCCACAATGGTAATGATGACAGCACCACCAGAGCTGCGAGAGGCCCACAGTGACAATGACAATAGCACCACCATGGCCGCAAGAGCCCACAATGACAGCATCACTGCTGCTGTAATGCTGACAGCCATGGCAAGGATGATGATGATGATGATGCTACCATAGCAGCATGAACCACAGTGACAAAATGGCCACTGCTGCCACAACGGTGACATGGTAATGACAATGGCTTCACTGGGATGGATGGGGATGGGAATGTGGATGTGGATGTCATTCATGCCACCAAAAAGCACTTGAAAGAGTTCCCCGCAGTAACCATACCTGCAGAAGCCTCTGTCTGTCCCGGTTGCCAGCTCGGAAAGCAATCAAACTGATCATTCTATCCAACTGAGCATTGTGCCACCAGTGCATTTGAACTCATACACTCAGACTTAAAGTCCTTTGAGGTAGAATCTTACCACAAGAGCCAGTATATAATCATCTTCTATGATGACTATACCTTCATGTCATGGTTGAAGGCTATTCAGAACAAATCTGATGCTCTTTCAGCCACCCAACAGTTCATAAAATATGTCCAAACCCAATGGAATAGCCAGATCAAAGGCTGGATGTCAGATGCTGGGGGAGAATATGAATCCAAAGCATTTGATGAGATGCTGTGCAATGATGGGATTCACATCTATCAGAGTGCTCCTCATACCACTCAGCAGAATGGCCGAGTGGAAAGGCATATCTGGACTCTAATGGACAAGGCACAGGTGATGCGTCTTCATGCTTGCCTACCTGACTCATACTGGGAATTTGCTGTCAACCATGCTTCCCATGTACACAACTGCACATCATCTAGATGGTTAAACTGGAAGACTCCAATAGAACTTTTGATGAAGGAACAACCATCTGTCAATCACTTATGTATTTTTGGCTGCGCTGCATATGTGCACCTACCAGAAGAGACCCGGGGAGGCAAGCTGAAGCCAAAATCTCAGCTAATGATATATCTTGGGGTTTCTCCTACGAATGACAGCAACATGCTGTTCATGAAACACAACAATTCCTTGGTCAATATCTGTCATATCCTGGTCTCACCAAGTCCCCTCTGGCCTACTCCGGCCTCACTTGCACAACTCTGGTATGCACATGCCAACTCCGTAGGTAACTCTGGAGTATCTCTTGTATCCCTTTCCCTATTTAGTCTTCCTTGTGTCTCGCTTATCCGTTATGTACTAGTATCACTTTACTTTCACCTCTGAGCCTGTGTCTCGCTTACTAGCACAGCTCCAGCCTTAGACTATCTGGTGCACAGCTTCGGTCTTAGACTTCCCAGTGTACAGCTCCGGTTCTCTGTTTCCTGACTCCGTCTTCATCATCCACAGTACTACAACTCCGTTTAGTTTCTCTTGTTCTCCTCATAGTATAAATATCTTACCTCCTGCTGTACTTAGACCTCAGTTTGAATATCAACTTAGTCTCCTCTGTATCCTCTCTGACTCGAGCCCCTGTGCTCACTCTGACCTCCGACTCTGAGGACCAGCAAAGTACAAGGACGGGACACATAAGTCCTGCATCAAGGTTCCTTGCCCCTCCATCTCTGACTCCAGACTTACTGGTCTAACTTGCCCTCTGCTCTTCCTCTCATTCAACTCCGGACCTCATTGGATTTGATCCAGAGGACCCAGACTTAACAATATCACCCATGCTGTGTTTGACAAAAACATGTTTCCTTGCTGCCCTGGAACTAATCCACACCATCCAGGCTTCCTACCACCTCGCAGGAAACACAATCCTGGCAAAGACCATTATTCTGATTCGGAAGCACCAGATGTTGAGGATCTCCCTTCTGGATGATCCCGATGATGATTCCCACCAGATTTCAAGAAATCCACAACCCGCTTTAGCAGAAGAGCCAGAACCACCCCTGGAACCTGTTAAGGAACCACGAACTCCACTGCATCAACCTCCAAAGCTCATCTCACCTCCAGACTTATCACCAAAGAGTGATAGGACTAAATGTCTTGAACGACCTGAACAGCAATGAAAAGTACTCTTCTGTCCCAGAAACATTTATGGGGAGTGAAAGCACCCTACAAAACAAGTAAAGGACATAGAAAAGCTTACATGCTGGAAAGAGGTCACTGGCATAAAGCCAAAGCCTTCAGGGAATAAGCTGAAGATTCCTGGTGGAATGTCTACAACACCCGATCAACCAGGGAAACCAGAAGCACCAGCAACCCTGGAAGACTCAGAAGAAGAAATTGAGTGACTCACCCAGGAAGGGGAAGTGAAATTGGCTCATTATCTTTGTGCTCATGCTGTCCCAGACAGCAGTGAAGGGGATAAACCTCCCAACCATCACAAATGGTCTTACAAAGACATTCTGCATTTACCCCCAGATGAACAGAAGTGTTACACAAACGGAACTGTTGCATCGAGTCATGTGGACAAACCTTTCAGGGAGGTACTCACAAAGAGACACAACGTCCCGAGAGATCGTTCAAGATGACAGAAAAAGAACTATGAGGTTGATGGTTCATACAGATCGACAAGGGGAGGGCCTTATCGATGGGACACAAGCAGTTACGTGTTTTAGCGCAGAACAAGTGTGAAGTACATGCATGGACAGCAACGAGCTTAAATACTACCTAGCCTGGGAATCCTATCGAAGGATAAAGAACAAGGTAGAATGATGAGGTAAAGAGATATGTAGACATTGCGAGAGAAATGCCTAGAGGAGTGGCTATCCGTAGAAATGTCGAGAAAAGAGAACAAAGGGGATACAAAGAAAAAGCAGTGACCTGGGCAATATGAAGAAGAAGAGCGACAATAAGTCGGAGGTACGAATGGTGGTGAACCGGCCACTGTCCAACTGAGAAATAAATATGGTGAGCTCCTTCCCTTGTTTGTGAAGGTTAGCATCATCGAAGTGAAAGGATACAAAGAAAAGAAAAAGAACAGTAACATTACCCCCTTCCTATACTCGAAGTTCCATCTTGAAATATCCATAATAAGTCCGTTCCTATCATCTTGGGGAGCCAGAAGTATTAGCATAAGTGGAGGCATCTCAAGAGTCATTGCCGCCATCGTCCATGGGGGAGGTTGATTGGGAGGAAAGACGATCTGCCAGTGGTGTGGTAAGGGCCTGTCGGCTGCAGAGCCAACTGGAGTAAATAGGGCCATTGCTGGGAGTGAGCTCCAAGGGGTTAGAGGGGGGGCATGCAGGTGGGATTATTAGCAGTCAGGGTGATGTGGGGGCAGGAGTGTCATGGGAGGAGGACTGTGAGGATAAGATGGAGGATGCTGTGGTGGGGTGAGAGACTGTTGCAGAGCAACATGTCAGGGGCCTGGCTAGCCCTTATCAAATCTCATCAGGACTGGTCCTGATCTTATCAGACCTTAGATGGCTTCAGGAAAGCCTTATCAAAGTCCTTGAATGTTGATCATTCTTATCTTATCTATGGGGACTGCATGACTGCATAGCCTGGTGGCTGTGTTTCCCCTTCAAACCTGTGGCTGTGCCATCTCTAGACTCATGGCTGTGCCATGATATCACTATGACATCATGCCTTACCTCTTTAATTTATGATCTATGCTTTCATACAGGACAGCCCTAGGGGCTATCCTATTATGCTTCCATTTCATCCCTTTCATTTATGATCATATAGGCTCTGGAAGCCTAATGGACTACTATTTCACATCTATGGATCTAGGGTAAGGACATTACCACTATAGCATAGCCCTAGATAAAATTGCAATATATAACCAAGGGGTCTGGCCTGGGTTAATCCCCAGTCTAGTTCACTTTGGAGTTCCCCCCAAAGCTCTCCCTAGTGTCCTACCTCAGTCCCCTCCCTTCCTTTATGTCTCTGGTGTGTTGAGTGCAAGCCTAATCCCTTAAGTGGGCTTTGGGTGTTTCAGTTTCCCAACTCCATCTTCATCATCCACAGTACTACAACTCCGTTTAGTTTCTCTTGTTCTCCTCAGAGTATAAATACTTTACCTCCCACTGTACTTAGACCTCAGTTTGAATATCAACTTAGTCTCCTCTGTATCCTCTCCGACTCGAGCCTCTGCACTCACTCTGACCTCCAACTCCGAGGACCAACAAAGTACAAGGACGCAACACATAAGTCCCACGTCAAGGATTCCTCGCCCCTCTGTCTCCAACTCCAGACTTACTGGTCTAACTTGCCCTCTGCTCTTCCTCTCGTCAAACTCCAGACCTCGTCGGATTTGATCCGGAGGACCCGGACTTAATAGTATATTCAAACTGACACTTGTACTCACTATCTAAATATGTCCTACACTAGAACTCAATAGGAATGGCTTGAGTCTATCTTTGACTCTAGCTGAAGAATCCCTGGAGAATTCTATAGCTTCAGCGCTCACAACATCATCTTCCCATCTACCTCCGCTACACCCCGCCGTATCCAGCCTTCCGGCCCCTGGACTTCTCCATTAACTCCAGTGCCAGAATCTCCACTCCCGTCACCTCAGATTAAAGAAATCCACGACATCTTCGAGTACGAAGAACACGAAGGCTGGAATCCTCCACTGCCACCCTGCAACAACAGCAATGATGATGACATACCGTCGTCGCCCTCTGACTCTTCGGACTCATCCGAGGATGAGGTAAATGCCAACCTCATCGACTCCGGTGATGATGAAGGACATGCCAACAATGTCCCCTTGGGCTTCGAGCCCTTCAACCAACTCGCAGATGCTATCCGGGACATGACCTGGCAGGCACTCCAAAAGAAGTCTGCCACAGACACACCCAAGACCAAGGTTCGCGAACCTGACCCGTTCGATGGACACAACTTCAAGAAACTCTGGACATTCATTGTCCAATGCGAGTTGACATTCCAGGCCAACCCAAAGGCTTTCCGCCGTGACCACGCTAAGGTCACATTCGCCCAATCATACCTCAAAGGGTCTGCTCTGGAGTACTTTGAGCCGGACCTGCTTGGGACCGACCCTGGATACATCTGCCCACTGTGGATGGGCAACTAGAGGGTCTTCCTGTATGAATTACAAAATAATTTCAGTCCACATGATCCCATCACGGATGCCGAGGCCCAACTCGAGCAGCTCCACATGAAGGACAATCAGCGGATCTCGAACTACATGGTCCAGTGGAATCATCAGGCAAGCCAAGTCCAGGAATGGGGCCCTGGAGCGCTCCGCTGCAGTTTCTACAATGGACTCCTGGACTGCATCAAGGACGAGGTATCCAGGCTTGGCAAGCCGACCACGCTCAACGACCTCCATGCCCTCGCCCAGCAGATCGACCATCGCTACTGGGAATGCAAGAAGGGGATCGCTTGGTCCGCCAAGACCTCCGGGGGTAACTCTGGAAGTAACTCCGCCAAGTCTCATTCCATGCCCATGACTCCCTCAGCATCATCTCTGACCCTGAACCCTAAGGATTCCAAGGAGTCCAAGTCCGGTGGCAAGTCCACCTCCAGATCCGGCTCAACCCACTCCGCACCAAAGCCCGACCTTTCCGCCAAGTTAGGAAGGGATGGCAAACTCACGGCCGACGAACGGAAGTGTCACTTCGACAATAATCTCTCTATGTTCTATGGTCAGGGTGGCCACATGGCAAAGGAGTGTCTGAAGTCGACATCCTGTGCGTCCAAGGTCCGTGCAACCATGACCGTGACTCTGAAAGCTAAACTGGAGGCCTCTAGCATGGAGGCAAAAAAATAGTTCGTGATCTCAAAAACTCCGCACGGACTCGAGATTGCATTGACTCCGCCTGTGCACTCAAGGAGGTTTGTCTCAATGCATCCACTCTTTCTGACCTCCACTCCCTGAAACCCACCATCTCGATTCTCTCTCATGACATCCCTCCTTTTCTCGTGCTTGTAGACTCAGGTTCCTCCAATTGTTATATAGATACTTCTTTCATTAATGATCATGGACTTTCCCCGTACTCCGTCCCTCTGCTTCAACTCTGGCTATTCGACGGAACATCCAACTCAACCATCACTCAAGCCATCGACCTCTCTATCTGCTTTGAAACCAGTGACATCACTCCGACGATGTTCTACGTCACTCCGCTAGACGGCTCTTTTTCCCTCATTCTAGGACATAACTGGCTTACCCACCACAATCTGTTGATTGACTGGATATCAAGCAGTATCTCGTTCCATTCATCCGAGCAACCCATGCCAGCAATCCTGAGCTCATCTCCGCAGCCTCTGGACTTCTCTCCTCCGGCTGACCCTACACTCTCCGATCCACCAAGTTTCCGTGACCGCAAGGCTTCACCTATCACGATGATCAGCACTCCGGCATTCACGCTGGCCTGTTGTCTTGAAGGCTCCATACAGTTTAGCCTACAACTCCACTCCCAGGAGAGCAACCTTCACACCTCTGACCCTGTCCCCGAAAATGTCGATCTCTCCAGAATACCTCCAGACTATCACAACTTCGCCGATGTATTCAGCAAATGCAAGGCTTGCACCCTCGCGCCGCATCACAAACATGATCTAAAGATCGACATAGAGGAAGGTGCCTCTCTGCCCCTGGGAACTACCTACTTCCTATTCGCCTACGAGCTTGAGTCCCTCCAGACATTCCTCGATGAACATTTAGCCATGGGGTTCATCTGACCCTCTTCCTCTGCTCACGCCGCTCCGGTCCTCTTTGTCCACAAGAAGGACAGATCACTCCGCCTTTGTGTTGACTTCCGAGGACTTAACAAGATCACGAAGAAAGACCGCTATCTGCTTCCCCGCATCTCCGACCTACTTGATGCTCCGAGCTGTGCCAAGATTTACACCAAGATTGACCTCTGGCATGCATACCATTTGGTCCACATCGCCAAGGGTGACGAATGGAAAACATCTTTCCGCACATGCTATGGCTCCTACGAGTGGCTCGCCATGCTGTTCGGACTTACCAATGCTCCGGCGGCCTTCCAGCGGTTTGTCAATACCATCTTCACAGATCTCCTCGATGTTTGCATCATCATCTACCTCAACGACATTTTAATCTTCTCCGAGGACAAAGCCTCCCACAAGGAGCATGTCCGCGAGGTACTCTGACGACTCTGCAAACATGGTCCATATGTCAAACCAGAAAAATATGAATTCTGAAACGACCAGTCCATCTAAGGACGAATCGCTTACCACTAGGGCTTGGTAGTGGAAGAGACTTAGGAGAACCAGGAAGGTATTCCTGGTGGTATGGAAGACCAAACTCCAAGCAGTCAATTCTGGGGGGGACGCCCCAGTGCTGACCCTCAGGTATATATACTCAAAGGTTTGTATGTACATGTTGTGGTACACTACTAATACAGAATACCTCCAGCCAATGGCACAAAGCTCTCCTATCTGGGCTATGCGGCTGCTTTAAGTTATAGCCAATAGCAATATGCTCTCCTATCTAGGCTGTGTCAGGGCATCAATGGCGAAAGGGACTCTTATCTGGGCAGTGCGCCTCATGGAGGATGCATGCATCAGTATAGCCATAGGGCTGTGTGGCCAATAGCATTAATAGCTGTGTATAGCCACAGAGGCTGTGTAACCTGATAAGGAAGTATGCTTAGTGAGGTATGTTTGTGAGGGTTTGTGACTGTGGGAAAATAATGTGGTCAGGCATGGGAATGTGCGTGTGAAGTATAAACCAATAGAGATAAGTCGCTAGGAACGGATCATAGAGACTTAGGAAAAATATGGAAAAATAGGGAATAAATAGAGGAAAATATCGGTGATCATAACACTACCCCCCTCCTAAAAATCGGCTTCTAGACGATTAAAAGGGAGATTTTTCTCTATCATAAAGGGAGCGGAATGACTGGTAAAGATGAATTGCTGGTAAAAATCCGAAGCAGCCATGTTTAAGCGATGCAGCGCATTAGGGTGTGAGCGATGAAAGTCTGCGAGTGCATCCTTGGCGTGCTGAAGATTTGCTAATGGTTCCCAAATGCGATCTTCATCGTTATATCCCTTCCAATGGACAAGGTATTCCATTCATCGTCCGCGATAGTGAGAGTCGACTAAATAATCAATTTCATATTCGGATTCTCGTTCTTCAGTGACCAGAACGGATCCAGGACGATTTACTGGTTGTCCAGGGAGTCTTTCCTTATAAGGCTTTACGCATGACATGCTTACTACAGGGTGTATGCGCATGCTTTTGGGCAAACGGAGTTTGATAGCGTTCCGACCAATCAATTCCATGATGTGGTATGGGCCAATCCATCTTTCCGTGAGTTTCTTTGAAGCACGGGTGAGATGTAAGTTTTCTGTAGCAAGCCAGATGAGATCGCCAACTTTGTAAGGCGGAGCCTCACTGTGATGCTTGTCTGCTTGTGTCTTCATGCGGAGTTGTGCCTTTTCTAGATTGTCTTTTGTTTGGATAATCGTTTTCTCCATTTGACTAGCCATGTTGTCAGCAGTGGGTGCTTTAGATAGATGGGGTTCAAATCCCATTCTTGGCACATATGAACGAGTAACTTCAAACGGTGTCTTCTGCGTGGATGTTTGTTGTTTAGAGTTATAAGAGAACTGGGCAATCGGTAACCAATCAGCCCATGTGTCCTGTTTATCCATGGTGAAGAGACGTAGGTACTGTTGAAGGTCTCTGTTCATGCATTCTGTCTGTCCATCTGTTTGTGGGTGGTATGCCGTTGACAATCGTGGTTGAATACCAAGCCTCCTGCAAAGGTCTGTCATAACCTGTGAAGCAAATTGTGGTCCTCGATCAGAGACTATTGAGTTGGGAAGACCGTGATGCTTCCAAATGTGATGTAGGTATAGACAAGTGGTGTCGAATGCTAATACTGTTTTATTGCAAGGGATGAATTCGACTTCTTTAGAGAAGCGGTCCACTACTACCAAGACTGAATCAAAGCCGTTAGACTCTGGAAGGTCTGTTATGAAGTCGGCAGAGATATCTGTCCATGGTTTGTTGGGGACTTCTAATGGTAAGAGCTTTCCTGGTGTCGCGAGGTTTGATCCTTTGGCGCGAGCGCATCTGTCGCATCTGGTGACATATTCTTTGATCATAGTGACCATGCCAGGCCAGGTGTAGTGACGAGATACTAACTCTGTAGTTTTGTCAATGCTGGGATGTCCTGCGATTGGTGTGTCATGATGTAATCGTAAGATTTCAATTCGAAGGTCATTATCATCAGGGACGAAGATCTTGTCGTCATTGTAGAATAGATTGTTGTCCTCCTTGTTGATTCCAAAGCCTTTTTTTAGCTTAAGAATATCTTCTTCTTTCATTCTCCAAATCATATCACGTATGCATTGATGGATGTCTTCATCATTTGTATGTATTTCAACTTGAGACCAATTGCAGCAAACTGCAGAATCCTGAATAGAATCCTCAATTGTCTGCTTGATTGTTGAGATACCTGTGGATCCAAATCCTTGTGATCCTCGAGAAGTGTCATCTAGTTCTCCTTCTTGTAGTTCATCATTGCTAATCCATTCAAGGATAAGTTGTGCAATGCGATCTCCTTTATTGATCGTAAATGTTTCTTGTGAATTGTTGATCAAGAGTACTTTGACTTCTCCTCGATAATCTGCATCGATAACTCCTGCTCCGATGTCAATTCCTTTGACTGCTAGGCCACTGCGTGGTGTGATGCAACTGTAGTTGTCTTTAGGTATTGTGAAGGCGAGTTGTGTGCTAACGAGCGTTCATTCTTGTGAATTGACTGTTTTGTGTTCTGCACTATAGATGTCATATCCTGCACTATTAGTGGTTCCTTTTGTGGGACATTGGGCATCTGGTCCAAGTTTCTTGAATCGTAGAGTGCGAACTTGTTCTTGAGGAATTACTAAAACTCCTTTGTTGTCTTGATCGATGCCGATGGCATGATCTTCTCTTCTTGATAAGGCATCTGGTTTACCCATTGTTGGTCCGGGTTTGTAATGCCAAGTGAAATTGAATCTTGAAAGATATTGCGCCCATCTCGCTTGTCTGTGATTAAGGTCTTGTTGTTACATAAACCACTTAAGGTTTGCATGATCATTCCAGATTTCAAATTCATGTTTAGCTCCTTCTAGGTAGTGACGCCATTGTTCTAGGCTTTGAATAACGCTGAGCATTTCTTTATCTGCTATAGGGTAATTGCGTTCTTCTGGTGACATAGAATGAGAGTTAAAAGCGACTGGATGCCATTTACCATCTTCGAGTTCTATGGAGAGAACTGCTCCTGTGGCAAAATCTGAGGCATTGGTTTCAAGTCGATACTTTCGATTATTGTCAGGGAATGTGAGAATAGGTGCTGTGGTGAATTTCTCTTTTTCCATAGCTTCTTGCTGTTTTGGACCCCAAATGAAGGGTGTGTCCTTTTTGGTAAGATCATTGAGAGGTCGAGCAACTTTAGCAAAATCATCAATGAAGCATCTATAGAAGTTAGCGAGTCCTAAGAAACTTCTGACTGCGCGAACGCTGGTAGGCGTTGGCCAATCTTTGATTGCTTTTACTTTGTCGTCATCCATCTTAACTCCTTCGGG
>JBBPUA010000107.1:0-35836 GCA_038094355.1 Afroboletus lepidellus | reverse complement strand
TTTTAGAGTAATTTATTTATACTATTTTCAATGGATAGGTTTCTGTAACATAGTAAAATACAGACTCTGACAATGTATTCAAATATTTATTGCAAACTCGCCCTGTAACCATGGCGGAATCTGTTTACGGCCAAGTACTAAATAAGTTGTTGACACTTGTCTAATCGTGCCCGAGGTGTGTACAGCACTCAACAGCACTGCCACAGTGGTGACAGTGCGTGACAGGGGTCACACTATAAGTGACAATTTGCTGATGTAATCCCGATGTTACTTCGACCGGACGCACTTGCTGTGACGATTTCACCTTCGAAATGACTACAAGCATCACAGGTACGATCTTCTCGAGTCTGATATCTCATAGGATATTGTGATTCTAGTGACCGGTACGGCTAGGTCCAAGAGTTTGTGAAGTATCACGTCAGAACGATTGCGATCAATGACGATACCCCGAATGATCGGCTGCTTTGGGAGGTAGCACGGCTTTACCCCATTTTTGCGGTTTGTGTCCTATTTAGATGATGATGGTATCTGCCTCTATGGCACCGACGTGATGCTGCATGCACCATCTCCATGCGGGGTGTCTCCGATCACCATTCATCGGCATGCTGTCACCACGAGAAACAACAGACCAGTTCGTTGTCTCGATCCCATCCACACGTTCAGTTTCTTGAGCTCATCTGGCGACGGGCATGCGCGAGGCTTGTATGCAAAGAACTACGTTTTAGGTAGTAGCGGCTTGCCTGGATACTAGGCCAATCCGACCATGATCGTCAAACTGGCCATTGACGCGACGCAAGATCACTACGTGGCCACTATGAGCTGGTATTCTCGACTGCCTGGGCTTGTTGACATGGTGGCCGCGTACAGAGTACAAGTTTGATGGTCTCAGAAGGAGACTGTCTTGCCAGTAGTCTTGTGCGATACATGAGGGGAGGGAAAGACAAATTCGGGATATCATAGACGTGGAATAAGTATCGTATTTACAGGGCCATAGCCACCACTGGTTATTCACATCAACCTGAAAAGAGTTGAGGGCAGGATCATCCATGGAGACGACAACGCACATTGCGAGCACGATAAAGTTGGTTGCTGTCCACACGGCTCCAGCATGGGGTCTTCGCGCCCATCGGGGGTTTACATAATGGGTGTGAGATTGACACAACGCGCCACAGAGGGGCCGCTGGCTTTCGATGCGGACGAAATGCGGATTGGAAGGGCAGCTGATGCGGCTTGCACTGAGGATATCTGTCGTGCTATGAGTGAGTTTGGTGCGAAGGTTCATGATTAAACCCCAGACGTATCCCGAGGACGCAAGCCTGGCACAAGCAAAGGGGACAGAGTGGAGGACTGGATTTCACTGTGGCCGACTCATGACCGTTTCACGGAATTCTGTTCCGAGGAACTCCGCATCCAATACTTCTTGCATTGTGATCGTGTGGAGGATGTATCCTCCAACCGTGGATCTGCGACACCATCATAATTCGCCGCGGTATGCCATCTACCTCCGAGTCGGTGTGAGGCGGTTCCAGCTCAGAAGTCTCTGCGCCCACTATTTGATTGAGCGTGGTTCTGCGGCTTTCCATAGTTTCACATTCATTCTAGGAATCTTCGGACTTGACGTGACGAGCATTGCCAGCAGCAAGACGTGGCCTGAGATACCCACTGGCTCCATCCTCTGTTGAAGCATATCGGTGCGTGTTGTATTTTCTCCATCTTCCTCGAGTGAGATCAGATAAACCGGACCAACTTTCCAGCCTGAAAAAGACTTTGATGGATGGAACCTGCCCAAATGGAGCATTCAGGCTTAAGAACGGTCCTGTTTCAAATTGCAAGGCGGAATACAAGATACCGAGAAGAGGTGCAAAAGCCCCGTCCCATCTGCCCTCTGGCTGCTACCATGACCCAGTTGTTGTCATCTGATGATCTCAAGCTCGGCATCGATTCGGATGCCATCGAACACAAGCTGGCTGTCACAAAGGTCTCTAGTGCTGAGGACAATGTGAAATTCAGCGCCGAGGAGCATGCCAAGGTGTTGAGGAAACTAGACTGGCATCTTCTTCCCCTTGTCACGCTACTGTCTCTTCTCTCCTTCTTGTGAGTTGTCGTGAATACGCGCTCCGATTGTTTGATCGACAAACGTTTTGCTCACCAGAGACCGCACGAATATCGGCCAGTGCAGTTCGGTATTTTGGATTTGATCATGTACCACTGACGCCCGTCTTTAGGCAATGCCAGGATTGCTGGAATGGGAACTGACTTGCACCTCGTTGGCCTTAGATATAACACTGCTGCTGCTATTTTCTCTGTGGGCTTTTTTTTCTATGTACTTGCCCGTATGGCTACAGGTGACTAACTTCAACTCAGGTTACGTACTGTCTAGGACAACCACCGTCGTAAGTGGAAGTAAAGGTACATCTAAGTCGCAAATTCAACATATTGACATTAACAGAAACATCATGTTAAAGCTCTCTCGACCATCTCGGTGGAGTAAAGTAGTCTGCTTTTCATGTAGCTTCAGATGCTGATTCAAGATGTGATCTAGTCCCTTTGATCATGGTTGTTTGGGGCCTTGTCACGACTTTGATGTGCCTCGTAAAGACATATCAACAACTCCTTATGTTGGTATTCGAAATGCAGTGAACACAACCTCTGACATTGACTTTACTCATACACAGTGCCAGAGCTTTTCTTGGTGTTGCAGAAGCTGGGTTGGTTCCTGGTGTGACATACTATATCTCAGCATGGTATCCACGTGCTGTGAGGGCGAAACGTATGGCAATATTCACATCCGCTGCCATCATGGCAGGTGCTTTTGGTGGCATCTTGGCGTGAGTTATCTTTTTGATTCCTTACAGCACACCATTCACATACAACAAGTTATTCCATCGAGAAAATGGAAGGGTAAGGCACCTTCAGCGAAATACGTTTCCATTACCCATCAATTTCTTTTCAATAGAATTGGCGGCCTTCATGGTTGGCAGTGGATCGTGAGTTTTTAGTACTCTTGTGATCCAGCATACTCATGGGAGGTCCCCAGTTCTGCCTTGATGGCCTTGGTGAGTAGCATGCTATGGCTCGATTGTGATAATTTGACTCGCACATTCATAGCTACCGTGCTCGTAGCGCTCGCAGCCACCCGTGTGATGTACGATGTTCGTGCATTTACGCTTCAAGCCTATCATTCCTACTCACTTCATCTCAGTACCCAGAGACGGCGTCATTTTTGACAGATACCGAGAGGCACTATGTCATTGGATTGATGAAAGCTGAATCCGAGGGCCTGGCAACACATTACCACTCTCGGTTTGTTCTGCAGGCACTCATGGATTACAAGACCTACCTTCAATTCGGTACATTAGTTGGGTAGGTAGATCCAAAGAGTCCACACACCCGAATGGCCTTTCTGAGATTTGCGTACTCCAGCTTCGTCATTCCAGGTTACGCAATTGCTCTCTTCACGCCAACCATTATCCACGAGCTTGGGTTCTCTACCGCTAATGCTCAGCTCCTCTCCGTTCCACCATTCGCCGCAGGTTGTATAACGTCCATTCTCGTTGGGATTCATTCAGACAAACATCAACTTCGCGGTCCATATGTGATCAGTAGTGCAATTATCAGCATTGTGGGATGCCTTATTGTATACACTCAAACGAAACCTGAGGTTGCGCTCCTCGGTGTCGTAGTTGCTGCAATAGGGATTTACCCTGTCTCCCCTATTATCATGACGTGGGCTAGTGCAAACGCTGGAGGGGATGTCAAACGTGCTGTGGCGATTGCGATCGTTACCGGCCTTGCGAATATAGGAGGGCGAGCTTTTTTTGTTTCTGCGCTGGTATATCATAAGCTGAACCCTCACAGGATATGTGCCTCTTTCATTTTTTTCGATCCGCCGCGGTTCCACGTGGGCCTTGGAATCAGCATGGGTTCCCTGAGTTGTTCGTGCGTCCCCTCGATGCTCCGATCGTCGCGTTTGTTGACGGAACACCAGGCTAGTGACGTGCATGTGCATGATGTGGGATTATAACAGGATCAACAAGGAAAAGGAAAGGAGGTGCAGGGAACAAGGCATCACTGACGAGCGCAGAGATGAATTCAAGGATAAGGGGGACAACAGTCCCTTGTTTAGGTATTCGCTCTGATTTTCAGTTGCCGCAAGTCTCCCTTGTTTGTTTTTCGTAAATTCTGTGTTTATCATAAGGCACATGGCAGAAGCACTCGCAGCGGTATCGATGATCGGTAGCAACGGTTACCTTATTCTGATCCACGTCTGCGTAAATGACCAATTCGTTTGTATATCGCGCTGTACTTTGTTGAGTGTACGCTTCGAAACTCCGTGTCCTCCGTGTTGTTCCTGGAAGGTGACAACAATAATAACACGCGGTGGCAGATCCTCATTAGCTGGCGAAATTGGAATGTGGCTCGAATGGCGGCAAGTTCCGTGAGATCCTATCTAATCTAAGCGAAGACATGCCAATTCGTTGTCCGATGGAGGCCTGCAAGTTCTCGCCGGCGTCGAGAATTCGATATTGACACCACTTTCAAGTCTTGAATGTAGGTCTCCAAGTGGTTTCGTGCCATTACGTACTAACGTACGAGCCTCAGGCGATTTGGGAAGTGCTCTGTGCAAATGTGTCCTTTCCTCGTCCACTGGGACCAATTATTTCCCGCTCAATCCGCCACCGCTCTCGAGCACGCCCTCCTTCGCTTGATGTAATTAGCTAGCTCATGGACAACGCGGCCTCTCTGTGTCGCGTCGCGCGTCGAAATGCACTTTGCGGGCAGGACCGAAGGACATCTCTTCGACGACGACAACCTCAACCTCGCCAGTGGCAGGCGGCTCGTCATGCGTCAATCACCCCCGGCGCATACTGCTATATGACACGGAAAATGCTACCCTGGCCACAGTTCGTGTGGGAGCAACAAGAGGACATCCATAGCTGGGATTGGTGTTCATCGCTCTGCAATGGAGGTCAGTGGGTTGTATGTATAAGTGGTATTGAATGCGGAAATCCCACGGTGGTATGGGAGCCCCACGAAGGCGTTTCAGACCAACACGCTAATCACTCACGTTACCTCTGTCGCTGACTCGAACACTGGTGAGGCTGCTTGTATATGACGAACACCAAGATCAATTTGACACTCCCAGAGCCTTCTGGTTTTTACCATTGCGTACGCGACATTGGGCCAGCGTCAGCATGGACTCAGTCACTCCTTGCTCTTTTGACGTGGAATGCTCCCACCGAGGGTCCTTTCTGGGATTCTTTTACCTTAAGTTGTTCGAGGTATTGATTCAATCTAAAATTCACCGTCGATGCCACTCAAGAGCAATTTCAATACATGTTTGCATTTGGGCCCCAAATAGGACCATGTCTCGACCACGCCAGTGGACTCATAGCAAATCTCACCTTTGATGGTCATACATACATATGCATTAATTTATGGATGAGAATGGTGACCGAATGATCATCACTGACATTGAATAGGTCTCATGGTATACGTCCCGGACGTCGACCTTCTAGTGAGTACATGAGAGCTTCTTAGTGATATCATTTGGAGTAAGACTTCTTCCTGAGAAGCAAGGACGACCTCGTCCGTATGCAATAATATCGTTTACTGACTGACTCGTCCACAAGGGGCATCATGATACGGAGGGCAAGACAGCAAAGAACATCTGGCCGCGGAATTCGAAGGTGAATGATGAAGAGTCCTGGCATGCACGGGAGACGGTGGAGCGAGAACTGCCCCAAACTCAGAATTTGCTCCTTTTACCATGAACGTTCGGGTCTCGGAGGTCACGGTGTTTCTGTATCATGGAATACAAATTTGCCATTGGTCAGAGCTCCGAGACTCATCGGGTCCGCACACAATCATGGGAGTGCCAATGAGGCCGTAACATTCGACCCTTACGAAACGAGTGTGCAACGTGGAACGGACCCGAGTTGGCGAAACAAACGCCCGTCTGACGACTTTTTTCAGCTCCAACCACATTGATTTTCAAGGCATGGACTCCCTCCCGCCAGAGCTAATTTGCCGCATCCTTCTCTATCTCTGTCCACGGGACGTTTTACGGGTGCGGTTGGTGAGACGAAGGTTCTGAATTGCCTTCTAGACTCTGATATCTCCGATGCTTAGGTTTCCAAGGTATTCAATAATATCACCTATGATCCCACGGTCTGGAGGGCAATCTACGCAAATGCCCGAGTGCCCCGTCCACCTGGGCCATTTCCTTCCCAATCTACCTGCTTCCTCGAGCAAACTTTGATACGTTCGGAGCGATTGGCAGAATCTTGGACCACGCAACCCATTCAGGCTGTTTCGTGTACACAGATACGACTCGAAGGGTTGGCCTTAGGACATCCTAGAATCATCGGCAGCAGATGGCTCGTGACTTTCGAGTCGTACAAACAGATCGTGTGCTACGATGTTGAAATGCGTAGCCGGCAAGTTCTCTTAGAGGAAACCGGGTTGGTTGCGTCTTGGGACGTGTGTTCGATCACCTCGACTGGAGAACCTCTCATCTATCTCATATTCCGTCAGAATACTAGGGATATCTGGCGTGCATCTTGGTACAGTGATCCACTGTTAGTGGCTTATACCCGTGTACTTACTGTCTCAACAGGAAGCTTTTGGAGTTCCGAGTGCATGTCGAATCTGGTCGCCTCTCTCATTCTGTTTCTTTAGACGTCCCCAGCGGCACAAAGTGCTCTGCGGAGTCTGCTTACTTCGTTGGCGACAAGACGCCATTTCTATACATCGCTGGCAAACATTTGGTATTTGACACACGAACTCGAACCTTTTATCAATTTCCCGAGTTTAGCTCAGAACTGGTACGTAGGTTTCGATGCTCTCGGCAAATTATTAAACGAAATCTAGGACGAAATGCGGGGTTACCAGTTTGCGCTTCGCCAAGTTTTGCTCTCGAATACGCATATCGTTGCCGTCTTCTCCAATCCTCTGGAACTGGATGTACCCTCTTTAGTGAAGCCGACTCTTGTTCAAGCATTTATTATTCCCGGGGGCCCTCATTTGGCTGGTGGTTCAACAGGGTTTCTCCGCCTATCTCATGAGGGCATCATGTTTGATCAGGGTCTCGCGAACTTGATACGCACCCGAAACTCCTTCACTGATCTTGTAACTGGGTCTACGAACTTGAGGTTTTTGCAATATCAGCAAAATGGTGATGGCTTACCTTTCGCTTGCGTTGATCTGAGACTCCCGAGATCCTACCTTGATGTCATCCTCCCATTGTCTATCGACGTCCACGATATTTTCAAAGTCGAGCATGGAATCCACGACCTCGCCATATCTCCAGCGGGGTATTATCTCGAAGCATCGGATGATGGATATGCGCGAGGATTTTGTAGGAACCTGGATGGGAATTGGAGTGCGAACTCTTCCTGGATCACGAAATTCACCATCGATGCGACTGGGGACGAGTGTGTCGCTACTGTGGGCCAGGCTTCATCACCTCGATGGGTCCATAACGATAGGCCACCACGTTTCTCGGCGCTCTCGTTCGATGGTGTGATCGGGAGGTGCTGTTACCTCAAGAATGGAGATGATTGGCGCTTGGATGGCTCTGTGGATATTGCAGTCGTGGACATCAGATAGACTAGTACCGGTATAAGTAGTTTCAAGTTGTAGTGAGTTGTAGTAATACGGCGGTCACACAGTCACACACTATGACAAAAAAGATGAAAAGGCCGTATCACGATCTCGAGCACTACTAAACCGTTTGATCTCCCTCAACTTACAGTGTGAAAGTGGAGTAGAATAACTACTGTTTATGAAGTCAAACGAAGAGTGTTGTCTTTTTGATAGAGTGACGAACTGTGGTGCCGAACGTTCTTGTCACTTGATTACAAAATCTCCTTGTTGTGCCACATGACTAAGCTACTTGTCCTGCGTCGGGTTCGAACGTTCAAGCCATGCTTGGGTTGCACTGTTGTACCATTCCTTCGTTTCGCCCTCCTATCGGCTCTGTCGACTTCCCCTCTCAACTTCATGAATAGCAACGGCACTCAAGTGCTGGAAAAGCACAGGTCCCTCTATTTCATGGATGGGAACGTCGTCATCCTAGCGCCTCGACAAGATAACTCTGGGGTTCTTTTCCGCGTCCACAAATCAGTTCTATCTAGTCACTCTCCGATCTTTTCTGATATGTTTGACGTCTGCGACCCATCCTGTTGCACAAGTGAAAACGAGGCTGATCGCTTTTATGATGGAGCGCCTCTCCTCCACCTGCCGGATGATGCTGATCACTTTGGATCCGTCCTTGAGGTACTGTATTATCGAAGGTAATGGATTTCTTATTGTCCAGTTAGAGTACTTACTGATTTTTTTCAGTGATCTACCCTCGATGCTTCGTAGTCCCCACTACCCCACATTCATCGGACCTATCCTCGACCTCGCAAGGAAATATGGGATTGATCGCATGTATGCGCAGATCGTGAGGCACTTGGAATGTGACTGGCCTAAGACGCTGAAGGACTGGGATAAACTGGAGAAAGAGCTTCAAACTCTCAGCTCAGAGGTCGAACGCATCGATGATCACTCCCCTGAGCCAGCAGCTGCCATCAAACTCGCACATCAATTCGACATCCCCAGCATTCTCCCCGCAGCCTTCTATCATCTTTCACGTCTCTCTATTCTAGACGATTGGGAAAAGATTCACGCGGAACCATCCACACGTATCCGAAATCCCACGAAACGTACTGCACGGTGGGATCTACTCTCTGCGGAGGATTTTCGCTGCCTGCTTCGCGGAAAGGCCGAACTTACGGAGTTCTTACGCGGACACTTAGATGGGAGGGAGTTCCGTCATACAAATACCATGCTCGGGAAGCGGGAAGTGTGTGACATAGGAGAGGAGGTGTGGAAAGATGTCATGGATAAGTGTTTACAGTCTATAGATCCTCTGATGCTCCTCCACGCAGAAGGGGCCAAAATTCAACGGTGCAGCACCTGTACGAAGGCACTGAGAGAAAAAATGCAGGTTGTCCGCGCACAAATTTGGGAGAGGTTAGGCGGACTGTTCTACGTCAAGTAAGGAGGAAAGCAAATCGAGGATGCGCGGGAGGCCGAAGGTCTAGTCGTGCCTAACTTCATCCCCGTACATTCACGCTAATGCTCTCCGATGGGTAACGTGAAGGATATAGAACGTTGGCCACAGATTAATATTCTAGTTTGAATCTTCTTACGCCCATCGGGACATTCCGAGGCTAAATGGCGTAGTATATATCTTGGTCTCCTTTTCTGAAGCTGGCTACATGTAGGGTCATCATAGTATGCGAGACTGCACCGGCTGGAAAGTACTAGTTTTTTTGGAAATACATTATTGTAAGTACCAGTCCACCATAATAAACTTGGACACAATGCCAATTTGTGTAGTCCCAATTTTGGCATTTTGAATGCTACGCAGACATTTGAAACGTCGTGCGAAGGACAGTAAGCTTGTTTCCAGGTTGCTCCTTCTGGTGTCTGGCACCATTGTAGGTCTCGAAACGGTTCTGCGCTCAGTGAACGATTCCGTGACTTACGCAGTTCCTTATGATTATTTCTCTCAATCTGCCGCCTCTCGTCGAACGCTCAGTCTAGCTTCGGTCGGCACGTTTGGCCTGATCATGGGTGATGTGGGTGCGGGATCTACAGGTTGTCTTGCGCTTTGAGAGCTATCCGGCCCACTAAATGTTCATTATCCAACACTAGAACTAGGCCTTTCTACAGATTCCCCATATCTCGAGTCGCGCGGGTATGTGATGACAGCAATAACGTTTCTATACCATGTGCTCATTGACATCGGTCGCCAGGACAAAACGACAAATATCATGACGCCCATTTTCGCCGAAGTTCTCCTTTTGTTGGTTCGGCGCGGACTTTATAGTACAAGCCATCACTATAGTACTCCTGATGATTAAACCCTTGGCTAATGTTGGCTGAAAACTCGCCGGGTGACGGTTACACTGGTGTTTGCTATGGGGCTACTCGACGTATTTTCTACATTATACTTATAGCATAAGAGCGCTGCTAAGTAATATGGTGTCCGAGCTTGAGGCCTGAGGAGCTTCAATTGAGTGGTCTGTGACTCGGAGATTCCGAACCTCCGCAGGTACGCACGTGTTATATATAATCACGTGATTTCCGAAACGTTGACGTAGTGGGAGTGTGGTTGTGCGGCTGCTGCGTGCGTGCTCCTGTCAATCGCTGGCAGAGTCTGTTTGACAAGCGAGTATTGATGACCTCTCCCTCTTCTCCTCTTCAACCTTGTCGGAAACTCGCCATTCTCACACGGAGCCTCCCTCTTCTACCTGCCGTCTCGCTTGTCGTCGTTCAACCACAACAGACACGTTCCCTAACTTCTGCAGCGGACAGCCTGCCTACCATCCTACGTAGAATTGTGCCAAACGACACTACTCAGTCCAGCACTACCCCAATGTCTATCGAGAGCCGTGACCAACCGTCCACTGCTGCCGACAACTCCACTGAGCCACCTCTAAATGCTATCCACGAGTCCAATCAATCAGTGTTAGGTACTGTCTCAGTCATACCGCTCTTCAAGCACCGCACTCAACTGATTTGCTATGATAAGTGCATCAGGATCCCGCTCCGGGCGCTCCGGGCACGGTCTCTGGAACTCTTTCCACCGATGAGCCACCATTCTCTATTCACCCTTCAGGAGCTCCGACTGTTGTCTCGCAAGATTCTGCAGCAACCCAGTCACTGTCTAACAAACGTTTCTGGCTCAACGTTTTCTCTTGGACGGGCGGCAAGCAATCCTCCATCGCCGAAGTCACGGTTGTTCAGGTCAATTCTGCACAAGAAGCACTGCATTCTGTTCATACATGTGTTGTATCGTCGGAAAACACATCCAGCCCTGACCCCCATGAGACCATTAAATTGGCAGACCAAATTGAGTCCAACTCTGGTACCGACCTTCCACTACCTTTCGGAGACTCCACGCCACGACGCCCGCACTCTACGTCGATTCTAGCGCCCGACAAGCATGATGCTTCCTCTCCCCGCGAGGAACAGCCGATTTCTCAAAGCTCAACAAATCCTGTACCAGATTCTCCAGTCCCCCAAACTCGGCAAGGCACCAGTCCCGCTGTTGCTAACAACTCGACGGGTACTTTTGCTTTGAAGTTTCCCAGATTGGCCAGGTCGAGTCCTCGACGTGAGACCGTAGTCACTACACATCCATCAGAATCGTCCGCTGAGCCCACGTGCGAGCTTTCAGTCACTGCACAAGGTACGAACAGTTGCCTTTATATACATGATTTTGGACTTCATCGTTGAATATTGGACAGGTGCTGGAAACACTTATAATACAAATTCAATAAACGTGGTTGAACCCACTTGTACGACATCCATTTCAACCGTACTTGTTCCAGAATGCAATAATCAGACTCCCACCGACACCATAGTGACTGAGACTCGCACAAACACATGGATGTCATATCTGGGATGGAATGGAACTTCCTCTGCCGCCCCGACGGAGCCGAGCGCACGAAATGAGCAGCTTTTTGGCGCCAATAGTGATACGTCCTCGGCAGTTCCCGTCCAGCCGCCCACTGAGAGCTCACCGGAAGGCGAGGTCATAGCTCGGGCGGATCTGAGTCCAGATGTCACGGAAGGTCCGCTATCGAATGATAAGAAATCCCCGTCCGCTCAGAGCGCAGATTCTCCAGGGATTCCACTGGGTCCCGCATGGTACGCACCATGGTCTTGGTACCAATCATCATCATCGGCCACTACCACCACCACTACCACCACTACCACCGCTATCCTGGATATGAACACGGGCTCTCAACAAGATCCGCTCGAATGTTCTCAAATAGATCCGGTGACTGAGGAGAAACGTTCCACTGGAGACCGCGGGGCTCCGACCACTCCTAATCAGTCACCGCAGGATGCTTCTGTTACAGAACCTGTCGACTACAGAAATCCAATTCAGTCCGTAATCTCGACAAATCCGACTGGGTGGATGTCGTTCTTCGCCGCAAAAGCAATTGCAATGAAATCCATAACCTACGAAAAAGAAGAGGGAAAAATGGAAATCATGGAAATCGATGACGAGATGGTTCCCGAGTCAAATTCTGCGCCTTCATCAGTACCTACGGCGACCCAATCATCACCGACTCAAGTTACAAAGCCATTCGGTCGTGCGCAGCCCGACACGTCGGATATTCCACTTCCTTCATCTCCGCCTCCTAAAAAATCAGATGACAAGCGATTTCCTGTAGCCCACGCGGTAACCAACCCAGAAACCGTTGTAAATGACACCCTGAAGCGTCAGCCGTCGCCTTCGCCATCGAAAAAGTCAAGCATGAAAGCCCCCACTTCGCCGCCCCCGGCAAATCTAGTCCTTCCTACATGGAACGACACATTTTACACACTGCCGCGATCAGTAGTGCCCCGCGAGCCCCCATCCGCCCTATCAAAGACCCTTCAATATGTCAGCGGGGTTTTATTTTCTCGCGAGGAGGCGCCTTCAAACAAGGGTAAAGGCAAGGCGAAGGAACCTGTTTATTCACCGTACGATAGAGCCCTCCCACGAACGTGGGATGTATTCGGTGGAGGGCAGGGCGTGGACGTACTCAGGGGCTGCAAGAGGGTGGTTATCATTGGGGTCCATGGATGGTTTCCCGGTGGGTCCCTGCCCTGTATGTGTAATAAAGCCAGCTGACGTGAACCCTTTGAAGGTGCTGTCCTGCGCACGCTGGCCGGCGAGGTTAGTACGCCGCTACGTGTACATGTGGGTACTTGATGAGTTTTTCTGCCCAGCCTACAGGGACAAGTTCTAAGTTTGTGAGTGGGATTATGGACGCACTTGATTCTTTCCAGGAACAGCATAAGGTCAAGCTGGAGAAAATCACCAAGATACCTCTGGAAGGTGAAGGAACTATCAACCGCCGAGTTGAAAGGTATGTGTCTTGCTGCGCCTTTAGTCTCCATGACGAGTCGGCCTCGGCAGATTGTACCAAAATTTGCTTAGTAATAAGGGATGGATGGAGGATCTTCATGACGCCGATGCTATTTTTATTGCGACACATTCTCAAGGATCAGTGGTGTCAACACACCTTCTAGACCGTCTTATTACTGATCGTCATATCCGGACATCCCTCAATGCCGATGCATCTATTCCCGCCGGTGAGGTCGCAGCCGGTTCGGTCACATCCATCAAGCCCTTACAGCGAATATGCTGTCTCGCTCTTTGCGGGATCCACCTTGGACCATTGCGATACCTAGGCACGAGTTCATTGGTGCAACCATACATTCAGGCATGTTGCACATCTTGTGATGAATTACTTAGACTCACGATGGTCGCAGTACTTTGAGTCCACGGCCGCGAGAGAATTGTTTGAGTTTCAGGTGCGGACCAGGTCCAGGAACATCCGTGCCATTCATAACATCTTGCCACTTGTGGTGCCAGAACACGGAAAGTCCTATATCCCGAGACTACGTAAGGGCCCTCCGAAACGTCCTGAATAATGGAGTAAGTGATTCTGCTGTGCTAACTGTCCGCGCGAGAAATTAATCCATCACCTAGATCAAGATGGTCTACATCGCATCGCTCACCGACCAGGTTGTGGGGCTGTACTCCGGATTGTTCACAGCCGTATCCCATCCTTTAATTTTACGTGCGCTGTATATTGACGGAGACACATACCAGTGCGTAAAGCTGTGCAATTCTTCGAAGATGATTGGCTAATCTGTTTGCAGCCCCTCTGATTTTCTTTCTAACCTACTTGTTTTACTTCTGCGCATTCGAAATGCAGGCCTCTCCGACGGGGGGCTTCTTACCCACCTGTCGGAGGTTACTGCGGGATCACTGAACGGAATCGGGCACTCCACACCATATGAGGAACGTGCTACGTACTCGTAAGTTATTTTCAGATCCACCCGTGATCCGGCCCCTTCATTTGTGGCAATTCTACAGCTTGGCCGTAAACTACCTGTTCCTCACCGATAACGGCTCTGGAGCACAGGTCGAATTTGTTGAGGAACCATTCAACGCCTTGGCTGAGCGGAATGATTACGAAGTGCGTGTTCGATCCGTACAACTCGGTGGCGCGCCCGCGCGACTCACAGATCATACTCCTGTACACAGATCCCGTGGGCGCTCCGCGATCTCATCGCAGATGAAAAGGTCGCTAGTCTTTTCTCTGACGAATTCGTCGCATTACGAGATGCCTTCCGAGATTGGCATCCGAAGACGGGCATCCTACGCGACGTCAAAAGGAAGCTACAGCCAATCCAGCGCTTGTCCTCCGCCTTGATCGCTTCTCACAGCAGCAGACTTTGAGACATTAGACAGCGCCGATTCTTAGATGACATTCACCATTGCGTCAGACTATGCATTTACATATATACATATACACTCTCACTATCATCCGTTTTATTTAACTCCCATTGGCAGATTTCACGCTCTCTCGGCTTTCAATCAATGTGTACATGCGTCCATCAAACCAACTGTAATTTGGATACTACATATCTATTGCGTTCAAGACAATATGAATACCCTCCGCTGCCTGAAGATGGAATGTTCTGTTTCTATCTAGGGATACATGCAGGGCTGAGAATGAGAAACATATTCAGAATGTGTCCAGACACCCTTGTTGCATCAGGCCTCGAGTGTGTTGATCGCGTGAGTACTATGCAAATATGATTTTTATTAAAGATGAATTGAAGAGGTTTGAAGCTAGCTGCTTCACATCAACGCCGCCTTTGTACTTTCAGCGGTACTCAGCACCACAGTCACCAATCGTGCTGATCATACGGCGGCCGCTAGACTGTTCAAGCACGACCTCAATCGTGTTCCGGTCCTCCTCTGTCAGCGTGAATTCAAAGGCGTGTTGGTTGTCGTCTGTGTGCTCAGAAACACCCAACCGAGAACCTGGAAGGAAAGGAGAAAGGAGAGATACCGGATGAGAATAAGATCCCGATTCGACGAAGATCATGATAACATTCATACCTATGATAACGGCGCCGACGAATGGGTGATCGAGGACCCAACGAGTAGCGACGTTGGCGATGCTCACTCCACCGTGACGATCACCCACATCACGGAGCACCGCCAAGAGAGTCTGGAAGAGGTCCCAGGTACCCCATGCTTTCACGATCACGTCAAGATACTAAAGCAAAGAAAGCGGTCAACATGGGGATGTGACACACGTAAGAAAAAAAAAGTAAGGAGTAAAAAATTCGGCCGGCGAACCGGACGATGCCCATATCGGCTTGCTGGCAAATACTTGCCTTACGTTGCGACGGAGTCAAATTACCGGCGTATAGATCTGGTTCCGGTTGATCAAGCCACTTGTCGGCCAAGAACCCTCCACACTGCATTGTTATGATGAGCAAGGTCGGATCCGACATCATCATCACTTTTGATGTTACTCACGAGAGAACCATATGTTAAAAGCTTCACATTGTGTCGCTCACATACGTCTGCCATTCCATGCAAGGGTCTCGTATCAATTAAGGAGAACTATCAGGGGTAGTGAATCTCGGGGCGTTAGGGGTTCCAGGGTGCAAATGGTTACCTGCACCTGATTCGATACGATGAATCCAGGACCAAGCTGTGTACAGATCTCATCTGTACGTATCGCGTCGAAGTTACACAACCCCACTGCGGAGATCAGTCCTTCTTGTTGGAGATCTTGGAGGACTTGGAGAGCTGTTAGATAGCCTTTATCGGAATAGTCTTGCCAATGAAACTTCGCCGTGTCAGTGACAGGGATCACGTTATGCAAGAAGAGTTACAAAGCCTGGATGACACATACCTGAAGTAAATCGACGGACTGGCTGCGCATACGCTTCATGCGCTCCCGCACCGCGGATTCCACAACCGCGCGTGTTGGAATAGTGGGTCTAAAGACACACCACTTCGTAGCGCCGAGAACGGGCATGCTCGGCGGTAACGACTCTCTGAATTGCCCCTGAACAACCGCTCAAACCGTGTGATCTAAACCAGATGAAGGAAGACTTACGAAGAGAATTTCTGCACTCCCGTAGTGATCGGCTGGGAATAAATTTAGTGTAAGGAATACAAGATGAAATCCTCCCGATCTTACCCTAGAGGTGTCATCGACGGCAAAACGTCAAAACCGACATGTGTCTGTGAGAATAGACGTGGCGGGAGGAATGGCGTTCCGTACCATATCTGAAAGTAGTAGTGAGCAAACAATATGGAAAGTCCTGGAATGTGCTCGCACCAAAAGCATTGTAACCAAGTTCGGCATGTGTAGCCATCCCCTGACGAATTCTGGCTGCTGGCGCGCTGCCCCATGCATTACTCGAGAGCTGCCAGAGACCAACCCATACTCTTGGGACAATGAACGGGCCGAGAACAAATGTCTCCTTCATAGGGACGGAAGACCTTGACCACGACATAACGGAGAGAACAAAGGGTGATCCTAGAGCACAAGAGAAACACGAAAGGCCCTTTTAATGGAGCTGATCAAACTCCGTCCTAAAAGTTTAGCAGGGAAGCGCCTAGGTCGTCGGCTCATGGAGCAATGAAATAGCTGTTGTTCCGACTCGGAGCACAGATTCCGTGGCTCCGGGTCAGTCTGAAAGCCTGTATGAACGTCCAGGGGAAGAAAATAGTCCAAGGGGGTTTTAGAGTGACAGCCTTACTCGGCGAATAACAAGCTCACCGTGTGACACGATACATGTGTAATGGTTTGTCGCAAAAGCTCTAGCCGCAGTTAGGCTGTCCGACTTGTGGATTGATCTGAGCATTGATCCACGCTTACCTGAGAATAGTTTTTTTGAATTTCTCCTGCCAACGGGAAAGCACGCTTCAGGTGATATCCGAAGCCGAACTTCCAGCACTGCAACTTGTTGGCGTTAAATAGATCAGACCGCTAGTGTGGTCTCCTTATAGCCCGCCCTCCAACCAAAGGCTTCGCTCCTCAGGCCTTCGAAGATGCCCGCACAGGTTACTTCCCACCCTCAAGATGTCAGTGGAAAAGCCCTCGGACATGTGTGCGTCGCTCTCTCCTCTCTTACTCTTCGCACTTAGCTCAACAGGAACCTACATGCCGGTTTTTCAGCAACCTTATGGTATGTCTTCACTCCCCTCTGTCTGTCAGATCGCCGCACTGCTACATCTCTACAGGTTGACACTCTCATAGCCAATGCTACTATCGAAGAGCAAGTACATATTCGCCGTTCGTAACGCGTGCACTCACACCCTCAACGCAACAGCCTTCGTGCTATCACAAGGACTCTGCTGGCGACTGGCACCCCCACCCTTGCCACTTCGTTTACAGCAGCGGCCCGGTGTCGACTCCGCCAGACCAGCGCAAAACGCATTGCGACTACCAATGGTTTATTCGCTACTGGGCCGGACGGGATCCACGCTATCCCGACTATTGAGCTTGAAAACGCCCTCGCCAGAGCGCGTTCACTATATGGCGCCGGTATGGGATTTGCTGGTCTCAACTTGCTCTCGTCGGTGGTGAAGGCAACTATTGGGTTGAGATGGGAACAAGAGGGGTCTATGGCGAATATCCTGGCGGTAATCGATACGGACATCTGCCAAGCCATCCAGGTGGGCTTCAACGCCAATATGGGATACTGCATTCGCTCATCAATATTACCAGAGTTGCAAAGAAGAGCTGGAGGGAGGCCGTGTGAACGACATCGTCGGAGCACGAGAGACGATAAGCAAACTGTGGGCCGCTTTGGAAGAAAGCTCGAGAGATGTCGTGATTTGGGGCGGTGAACTCCCGTTTGAAAAAGCCGCCGACAGCATCAATTACTGGAGGGTGTGACGAAGCAACAAACCAAGTGTATCAGTCTACCGAGAAGAGAAAAATGACCATGCTCTGCGACTCGAGTTTCCATCGCATGGCGACGTGCTAATGGCGCTCAATTGAGACACCTCGCTACCTGATGCGCGTTTCCTTGGGCCGCTTCAAGTGCCTGATAACAGGCTATCGTGGGATGACATGCTTCGTCGGGAACCATATAAGAAGGCGAGGGTCACGACGTACCCCGTTGATCAATCAAAAAGGAATACCTTGCCGAATAATGAATTCAAACTGAGTCTGGATAGACTCGCCACTGTCAAATTTCGACGGATAAGTTGCGTGACAGGGCATTTGACAGAGGGCTTGAGGAATACAGGCTACTGGTTTGATTGCCGGGGATGCCACGGAGTCGCGTGACTAGATGACATGCATCCTAGGGTGACGTTGAGTAACGTTGGGAGAATGGCCCATCGCGATGGCTGGTCAAGTTTATTTGCCGGACTGTGACAGTTGCCGCGGAACAAATACGCGAAGCAGAAGATCCGGATGTTGCAGGTCCGGGCATATGAGACATGCCTGGCAAGATCCGATGACCTTGCAACGACCAAGATCCTTGAGGTTGGAGTCCAACCACGTGTGCTTGCTCGGCTTATCATGATGTGACGGACGGTATCATTAGCCCGCGTGCAGGTCGCATGATCGCGTTGCCAGACTCGTGTACACCACCATCACAGACTCCGCTGCGAAGGTTTCATTGAGGATCCAGTTAACTGGGCCGAGTTAAAGGCGACCCAAAGGGCTAACTTGAACCCTCATGTGCGTCTTTTTCTCGCGAATTAGATCCCAGATTCCATACAGCTTGTGCTCTGAGTCTCCACTTGGGAATAGCAACATGGATCGAATACAGCGCCTCAGTTGGGATGCGGCCATCGGCCCTCGCAACTAGTAATACGAATTTGTCCACAGCACCACCGATTCCGTACGTGTCACTCCGCCACGACGATGACTGTCATGTCGACCGAGATACTTACCAGGGTTTTATCCGCAGCGGACGACAGTCCTTCAGTAAGCGCTCTGATACCAAGATATTCCACGCGCCGTATTAACTTGGAACCGATACTCCCAGGCCAGACGCTATTATTGATTCTCTGACTGGCGGATTACTGGAGATCATGTCTTCATCGGCCGCCCGTCCCTTTTATTCTATTGCACCTCTTTTTACCTCACTCGCCTGCAATGTCGCCATCCACTAGAACCTCGTCGCTCGATCCCACTGTCGAGGGTACAACCGAGACCAAGCAGCCACCAACCAAGGAAGTTATTGATCCATACCTCATCACTCTGGATCCAGAGGACGACCCTCAATGCATGTCGACCCTGAGGCGGTGGGTCGCTGTCCTCGTCATTAGCTCGGCCTCCCTCTGTGTCACTTGTGCATCTTCTGTAGTTCGTATTTTACCTTTCCCGCGTGTGACGCCAATAACTCTACAAGGCTGCCTTTACAGAAGCGGGTTCCGCTCAAGCATTCCACGTATCGCACGAAGTAACCATCCTTGCTATCAGTCTGTATGTTTCCGGCCTTGGCGCAGGTCCTCTCCTTGTCGGTCCCTTGTCTGAGATGTATGGTACGCAATAGGTCTTACGCTTGGAGCGTCAGCTGACTTAGTCATGTCGAGGCCGGAATATCATATATCGGATCTCATATATCCTTTTCTTCGTCTTCACCTTCCCAGTGGCTTTCGCCCCAAATATAGGCGAGTTCAAGCCATCCCTCGACACCGTCGGCCTATTCATGAAACCATAGGTGTATTTCTCTTCTTTAGGTTGATCACCGGTTTCTGTGGTGCTGCATTCCTGAGCGTCGCCGGAGGCAGTGTTAGTGACATGTTCCCCAACTCCACTGTGGCAAAGTGAGTCTGCCATATTTCCCTGATGTGCCCGTACTGATTCCTAGTCCGATGGCGGTATATACCATGTAAGTGCGATATCATTATCATTACCATGATGAGAATTGCGCTCAGCGGCGAGATAAGGTCACCTTTTATTGGTCCCGTAGCTGGTCCCTTGATTGCAGGGTACGATCATGATATCAATAACCAATGTCCCATTTTCCTGACGCCTTTTCAGATTCATCAATCAGGTGAGTACACGCGTGGATTTCCGATCTTACTTTTTACCACTCCACTTAGAACCTATATTGGAGATGGACGTACAGGTTCATGCTTTTCTGGATCTTTTCCGAAAACCTTCTACTCTTTCTGGTAATGTCTTTTAATAGCGACCGTTTCCGCCATGGTTATTGACAATAGAATCCGTGCCTTAGTTTGTTCCAGAGACATATGTCCCCGTCATATTGAAGAAGAAGGCGGCTAGGTAGTCTTTCGAGCTGCCAGTACGTCCGTTACTCACGTCATGGTAGACTACGCAAGGCTACAGGAGACAAAAGCTATTATGCACCGCTAGACAAGATCCAAGGAAGCCTAGGACGGTCTATCATGATCAGCTGTTATCGACCATTCGGTACATCCCTTTCTTCCTATACAATTCAAGTTACATAATCCATCGCAGAACTGTTACTATTTGATCGGATGGCCCTTATGCTGGATATATGGTATGTAAATTCCATCTGATCGATGCTAACCTGTGTTTTGATCTTCTCGTCAAGGAATGCACTGCTCCTGGGCATTCTCTATCTCGCATTTCAGGCGTTCCCGGTGATATTTGAAGGCGTCCATCATTTCAACGACCAGATGACTGGCCTCACTTTCCTAGGTATAGGAATAGGCATGTTTGCTGCTCTATCCACCCAGCCACTCTGGAATAAGTAGGTCTTTATATGTCAAATGCTGCGGAATCCGCTTACGAAGCATTAGACTCTTCGCTCGGGAAGCCATCAAGCATGATGGGAATCCACCACCAGAAGTCCGACTCATTATGGGTCAAGTTGGTGCCATCCTTGTCCCTATCGGTGCGTACACCACCTTGACTCCGGTCTCCGAGCCTCATGGCCGTTTAGGCCTCTTCTGGCTCGCATTCACCACCTACCCACAAGTACACTGGATTGCACCCATCATCGCCTCCGTTCCGTTCGGATCGGGTGTATATTTCGTGTTCACGTCGACGTTTACCTATCTGGTGACCGCATACCGTCCGATCGCAGCGTCGGCCATGGCAGGCAATAGTGCTATGCGGTCCGCTTTTGCAGCTGCGTTTCCCTTGTTTGCAGGTGGGATGTATGACCGGCTCGGGACGGTGGGGGCGACGGCCTTGTTGGCGGGTCTTACGACGATGATGGCCCCATTGCCGTGAGTGTCTGTCTTGTTACTCGACGTCGACGTCTCTTGTGTACATCGATTTCTAGTTTCATCTTTTATCGTATCGGCGGCCGACTGCGGATGCAATCCAAGTTTGCTGCGCATTGAGCGTGGCGGTACTTGGCGTGAAATTACTTTCTTGTACCGGATCTATAATCACATGTATTCGACTTTGACAAAAAAATCTCAAGAGGGTATATACGGTATGGTTAACTGCGAGCCTGGTGTGAAATAGGCATAATATACATCTACTAGCATTAACTACCTAGGATAAAAATAACATATGAAAGAGAGGGCTCGGACGGTTGGAAAACGAAAGGTATGTATGGAGTGAGACCATAATATGGCGCTGGAAGAAAACGACGAGTGGGCAAAAGGATCCGAAAAGCGAAAAAGTGAAGCAAAACCAAGAAAAAGTGAAAGTAGTAGGAGAAAGAACAGCATAGAGATCATAGCTCTTCGTCACTCATAGCATAGAGACTTAGACTGGCCATGTCCCCGAGATGTAACTCGTGTTCTGGTCGGAGTTGGAGACTCGCTGGAGATCCAGGAATTTCCGTCATGGAGAAACTCGCGATCGTAGGCGAGATATTTCCAGTTCCAGGGAAGGAAGATGAATGGCGGACATGATGGAAAAGATGGGCGGCATGTCCGTGCCCATTACTCCCGTTGCACAGGCCGGAGGACTGACGCGTGGGCGAAGGTGGAGACGGAGACGGAGGCCCGGACGATCCAGGATGATCGTGCATAGCGTCTTCGTGCATAAGCAACGACATGTTCTGTGGCAAGTTAGGGAACACAGACGAAGTCGTGCTGGCGCGCCGCCGACGAGAGCGTGGCGCCGCCACTATTGACACGGGCGAATCGCCATGGGAAGGCGATGCTGCGCGCGATGATTGAGGGCTCCGATTTGCAGCGGGTACCAATAACCCATTCGTTGGTGCATGGGAGAGGGATCGGTGGACCGGCGGACGACGTGGAACTGCTAAAGGAGATGGTAAGAGCGCCGGACGATCATGAGGGGACCTGGAGAAGGGCCCTGTGGGCGGCGCACGCGGCGATAGTACACCAGAGGCCAGCCGGTGTGTTTGAACCCGCATCTCGTCTAGTTCGTCCTCGAGTTCACGGATGCGATCCCGAAGCTGGAGGTTCTCCTCCCGAAGCGTCTTGGTCGTCCTTTGTGAATCGGAGAGTGCAGAAAGCAGCGCCTCGGTTTCGAGGTCATGTTTTTCCTTCATCACCTGCATCGCGGCTTGCTGCGAGGAAGACGTGGCAGATATCGACGTTGGCGCAGTCGACCCTGAGAAGGTGGTACGGGGTGCAGAAAACGTTGGGCTACCCCATGTAGGGCCTCCTTCCGAGGGTGTCGTCATCCCACGAGACACGCTACCGCTGCGTCCCCAAGAGGAGGTTGACGCCGCCTCCGAAAAAGCCATCCTCGAAGGCACAAAACGATCTTCTCGTTCGGTGTGAGCCCGTAGTGAGGCGTACCTACTGGGTCCCGATCCATGCGTATTTATGCCATCTCTGTCACCATCCAATAGACCAGCCGCAGCAAATGCTTTCACTGTTCTGGGGCCAAGCCACTCCATAACGGGAGGTCGGTTGGATAGCGAGGACGAAGGTCGTATTGACGAACTTGAGCCTGTCGTGGGGGACAGAGGTGCTTCCTCGACACTCATGCTCCGTTTGCGACTATAGAAGAGGTGGGGCCGACGTCGCTTGTTGACCTCTAAAGTATCTCCGATCTCGAGGCTAGGACGCAAGCTTGGCTGGCGAGTAGGGTCAGACGCAGAACGGGAAGAGGGCTGGGACGAAGAAATCTTCTCGTTGAGCATCGTGGATGGTAAAAGCGTGGGAGACGAATCCGTCATGCAGGATTTTCCTGGGGCATAGGATGATACATGTCGGTGAGCCATGGCAAAACGGTGTCCAAAGAGTCCTCGAGGGGGTATATCAGCTGATCCACGGGAGCTTGCAGGAGAGGGTTCTTGGGAATTCGAAGGTGTCTGAGAGGACAATGGCGATGGTGGCTGTCGCTTTTTTGACGAACCACGTAATCGTGAGGTAGCTGATGACCCGTCAGAAGAGTTGCCTGCACTAGGCGGTGCAGTTGTCACTGAGCGCATGAGACGTGGGAGAGAAGAAGGCGGGCCTCGCGGAGGGTTTGCGCGGGACATGGAGGCGGAACGCTTTGTGGGCGACGACTGCACGAAGGCGTGAGACGCTGGCGGAGGGACCACGGTACCCAGACGCGGAGAGGCCCGTGGAGGGACCATGTCGTCCTCATTTGGTGGACGTAGAGATGACGTACAGACGGGCTGACTGGGGCTCCGCGAATGCGCGCGGGATGGGAGACGGCTGGGGGTAAAGTTCGGGCTTTGCGATTTGCCATTGATCTTGTTTGGGCTGAGAAGCTCAGCGAGATCCGGATCAAGTGTACCGAAGTCAAGTGTAGCATCTTCACAGCCGTACGCTGTATTTACTGCAGCGGGGAAAAGTGGACCTGGGTCATCTGTTCCTTCTTCCACCACAATGCCATCCACGCCCTTCAACCATTCGCTGCCGGTGGTAGCGTCCTCGACCTTTAATGCGTGCATCACCTCAGCAGCTAACCTAGATGTCGACAAGTCTAGAACCGAGGCTGCTCTGGAATCGGGGGATGGAAGTTGATTCTTGTCAATCTTCTCCAGATTGAATGGTGATGTAGGCGTGTCATCTTCGCCATCTCCGTGCGTCGTGTCTTCAAGATGGGGTATGTGTTTAGATATCCCAGAGTTTTCAGCTTCGATAATGGTAGAGAGGTCAGCACCCAATGACGGGCCAGACGAGGGCAGGGGCAGCACTGCGTTCCAGTCAGGCCACGAGCGTCTCAAAATTGGAGAAGAAATACCATAATGCTCGTCGCTTGTTTGCAACGACGAAGGACTCAAGTCAGAAGTGGACCTGTTGATGTCGCGACTTCGCTTGCGGGCCATCATTTCCTCCTCAAATGTTTCACTGGGTCGCGCGATGGCAATGACCGGGGTTTCTTGAGCCTCTTGTGGACGCGAGCGTGTAACTGAGTTCTTTTTATCATGCGTGATCCGTCGCAGAGAGCCGAAGTTGACAAAGGATGGTTTTGGCGTGTGTTGTGGACTGGTCGGAGCATTAGATGTCTTGGCAGGTGCAAATGGGAGCAAGTTGCGAATTGAACGAAAAGACGGAATGGAAGAGACAGGAGTTAGTGGCGAGGCCACATTGGAAGCGACGTTGGGCTGAGTTGTACTTTCCGACGTCCGACGAGGTTGGGAAACAAGAGATGCCTGAGAAATATGAAATGGAGACGAAATGGAGCTGCGAGACGGACGGGGCGTGACGACCGGCATTGAAGACTGAGACGTCGAGCGTTGGATGGAGTGTTCGGCCATGGTGAAAAGGCCGATGCGACGAATCAAAGGAAGGAAAAAAGGAGACGGACAGGAAGGGCGAGCATACAGCGGAGAAGGCCAGCTTCACTTCGGTGGACGTTGTCGCGTCGCTTTCCACCGCAGAAACTCGCCAACTCGAGAAGGGCCTGGAAACAAACTTTCATGCCATTTCCGTAGCCGATCAATTACTCGCACGTGCCACCGAGCCAATCATCGTTGTCCACCCCAGCCGTGCAAATCGTCGGAGCTTCATGTGATAGTTCATACTTTCGCTATGGTCACACACGCTACATAGTGAGTCCATCAGTGATTTTCAAGCTGTGGTTCAGCGCAGATGAATAGCCTAAGAACAGGTGATCTGGGCAATGCGACGGCACTAGATGCCCTTCTTTGGTCACGCGACGGCTTGGAATACTTGAGTACTTGTTGCTCATTTAGTATATAGTTTGAAGGGCATGTTGAATCCTTAGAAATTAGATTGAAAAAAAAATACATCATAGCCCTATCCCAGCGCAATCACATGCCGAGCTTTCGATGCACGTACATTCTACTCGCCACAGGCGATGCATCGAAAGGGTCATGACTATCTTTCTACAGTATGTAACCTAAGTGTTTCAATCCTCTCTTCTCTGCAAGAACAAAACGCTTTTATGAACGGACCGTTACATCGCAGATGAAATGTTAAACACAGCCAGAAAAACATTGAGTGACTAGATACGCATACTGGGGCTTTAGACATTCGAAGGCGCCGTGACAAGGGGCGGCAGACGAATGAAGGAGAAGGTTGTGGTCTGAGTCCAAAACATGGACAATGTACCGTAGTAAGCCCCAAATGCTGCAATGATGCCGAAGGCACCACCAGCTGTCGCGAGGTGGGTGTTACCTATTTTGAGATGGTGATATCAATCACGTTGCCAGGCGATGTTGCAGATGAGATCTCACCGGTGAAAGCATTGGCAGAGAGACAGGCAAGAGAAATAACGGTAAAGCCCAGGGTGCAAACAATCGGAAGAGTGGTACGTAGAGCACCGATGCTGTCATGATTGTCAACGTTGAATCTAAGATAGATCTTATTCAAACTCACGCAAAGAGCAGGGTAATCAAGCTGTAAGAACAGGAAGTGAATATTCTTTCCACTGGTTGCGCAATGCACACATACCACCAGATGCCGAGATAAATACCAATTGCGTGGTAAAATTCCTGCGTTGGGACGCCATTGGCGTCACTGTACGCCTGCCTGTAACCATCGTTAGCGAGTGTTCCGGCTGTTAGCCTGTAGATGCTCACGCTAGCCCGATCTGTGGCAGGTAGAGGGCGCCATAAGTGAAGTTGAAGCCACCGTAGGTACCAAAGACAGTGCTGGAAGCGAATCATTTATACGTCTCACTTGACTTGCTGGACTCTCAACTTACGCGCTGAAAGTATTACTGTTTAACAATTATTAGTTCGATTCTTGGCGGTGACCACAAAATATTTACCCAAGAAACATCTCCCACATCCCGACAAGTGTTTGTGAGATACCCCCGTAACTGCCATGAAATAAGCGGTCGAAAAAAACGAAACAAGTTAATCAATACATACAACATCGCGAAGACGAGCACCAGGTTAGGTGTGTGAACATTGCCAGCGCCGAGAGTCAAAATAGATGAACATAAAATAACAGTTCCGTAGGCAAGCATGCCCAGAGGTGCCTACAAGATCAATCAATAAAAACCAGGCAAAAATGTCCCGCCAACACAACTCACAGGGTTGGCATACGTCCTCTGGTATGGTGTCATCTGAGGTGGGGGTGGAGCCGCAGTGTCCATGTTGACCGTCTGGACATAGTAGTTGTCCCTGGTTTCCTTGTCGATTGAGTTGCTAGACATGACGGATGAACGGCGAGAAGAGGGGAAACAGGCGGTAGCACGCAGTCAGGGAACGGGGGCTAGTCTGCCTCGTCTCTATCCCCAGAATTTTATATTCATCTGCGAGATTAACCCTGCGTACCTGCAACCCATTTTGGTCGAGAAGATTGTATCGCATGGGTGCAGATGAAGAGATGTTATCTAACCTCAGAGTTCACATGCGTGGAACACAACGCTATCTTCGTAGCACACGGATGGGTCGTGGGTCGGTATGCATGTCATCCCGAGTAGTGGTAAAAATGCCGATCACCCTGTGAAACTTCCGATGGTGTCCGTAAGTACGTTGAAAGAAACTGTCGAGGGCTTTGCAACAGAAGAATTCAAGTCGAGAAACTAGGACGCTGTCTGTGGGTTCCCTGTCCAATATTTCCCCAGTAAGATGATGAAATCAGAGACCACATCTTTCTGGTGAGGTTTTTCGATCAACAGGTCAGTTGTGCACAAATTCGTCCGTTTTCGTCGCGACCTGATACCGAGGTTCGATCATCTGAGCTAAGAAAGTGAAAAATGGAGTTTGGTTGACATGACCTTGGAGCGGCCGCATCCGGTAGAAACGGCGTGTCTCCAAACTTGGATAAGTTTTCCTTTGAATTGCACGCGCCTGAGGGTCTGGGTACAGTCTCGACTTCGAGAGACCGGGGAAAGGTTAAACACCAGTTCCGGATCGTTCCTTCCTGTGAGTCTTCCCATGCAATCCCACCGTTTCCATTCCCTGCCCTACAGCGACCCTCTATCAAGGAGATATCAGTGCTTGCGTTCTTGGAAACCAAGTCGCGGGAGAAAAACACACGTGCCAGGACCTGACTTTGAAGCTTGGCTTGAGGTCTGAGAGACCGACAAGACCCAGTATCCAATACTTTCATCCAGCAGGGTAAAGTGTGTGCAGGCATTTTTGTCGAATATGTTCACGTCAAGGAATCGTGGGAACAGGCATCCGACTAGTCGCTGCTCTCTCAAGTCATTTTCAACTTTCCATAGACACCGTTAATCCTGGGCTCCATCCATGCAAAAACTTTGACGACGATCACTCGCCGTCCAAATCCGGGAAAGGGGCTTCCTTGAGGACCCAGCCATGCTTCTTCCAGGGCTGATTTTCAGGCAAAACGAGCCCGTCCGGAGTACGCAGTGATTGCGAAAGAAATCTCCTCGACTAGTTTGCTGCACCGACGCGACGCATGGGTCCAGATCCGGAGGGTCTGCGTAAGTCTTCTTCACGCTAGACTACTACGCATCAAGCCAAAACGTGTTCTACGTTCCATAGGATTTTCTGACACCCCAGTTTACTATGCACCATCAACCTCAGCAAACACGCGAACACCTCGGACCCGCCTGTTCCTGGGAGGTCGTATCAGAACCTGTGCTGGAAAAGTACAGAAATGGGTCGCGACTCGAACCCCCAAATATTGTACTCTCACGCATTCATTAATTCAGGTTACTTGGTCGCAGTAACGACCGAGCACTGGAGACCTCACGTTCGAAGCATCTTGTCTACTACGGGGCGCTCCATCGACGCGTGACAACCGGTCAATCCAGATGCCATCATATTGCCCAACGGGAACTATTCAAGTGAGAACTTATGACGCAAAAACATCAGGCTCGATTGAATCCTTCACCGTATGTTTCGAGTTGCGGGTTGAGACGACTAGATCAACGGTGTGAAAGGTGAGATCCACGCTAAAAAGTGCAGACATACGTATGCATTTCTTGCCTCTTGAAAAGCAACGTTGGCCTAAATCTCTGGAATAGATGTTTGGAACCATCACGCTGATAGATCTTTCGACTCTGGCACTACTTTTTGGCATGTGTTATATGTACCTAGTAATCTGTTCAATGTCTCAGACTACTCGAGAAGTTACTTCCTGGGTGGAAGATGTCTTCAGGCACATCATCTCGAGGGCGATATCCTGATCAAGTACACACACTCTTCATCGTTCTTAGTTGCGACATGTTAATGTCGATCGATCAGTCCCTCAACAGCTAGTACGTCACTTGGCTTGCTTAGGCTTTGATACAGGTTCTGTGTCATAGTTTGGCCTTGTATGAAGCTTCACTTACGTTATCGTCTTCGGACTATATTTATGTAACGAGCTCGATGCAACCACCCGAGCTCCACACTCCAGAACCACTTGCGTGGGAGGTTGCGTTGTCTGGAGAAAAATCTATCGAATCGGGTTGCAAAAGTTCATTATGGCCTCCCTCTTTCGGGCGTACAAGTTAGTCGAGAGGGTTCTGTTACCCGTTTCCGTTTACTCACGACTCGGATCATATGCAGCGCAGCCTTGATTCAACGCCCCATACTCGCGCAGTCCGCGACCGCGGCTTTTCTGTTTGGTGCTGGTGACATAATTGCACAACAAGTCATCGAGAGTCAAGGGCAGAAGCACGACGTGCGTTGCTATTTGAATCGTCGCGAATTAGAGGCACTTAACACTAGCGACCAACCTAGTTTATGCGAACAGCTCGGCTGACCTTTTATGGGGGTAGATTCCTTTCGCTGTTGCTCTAAGGATGTTATTGAAATGCTGCACAGGCGCTTTCTTTGGTCCTGCGCTTACAAAATGGTATCAACTGCTCAACCGAATCAAATTCGCAAGCCCGACTCGGGGAGTAATATACCGCGTGCGTTTTTCTTGGTGCTGCCTTGTTTCATGGAGCTAATGGACAGGGATTAAGGTATGGCTCGATCAAGCACTGCTTACTCCCGGTACGATCCATTGAACATCAGAACATGGCACTTTCTCACTTTCCTTAGTCGCCGTGGGATTCTTTTTTGGTACAATGAGCATTTTGGAGGGCAAAGGCGTCTCTAGTGCAGCTGAACGCATCAGTGAGGCAAGGACCAAATTCATCTGAATTCTACCTTCGCCATGTTACTGATATTAACCTCAGAACTACCAATCAACGCTAATCCGTAACTGGTGAGGAAAGCGATTCCTATTTTCACCACTCAACTCTATGCCGTGTTTTAGGGGTGTGTTTATTCCAGCACAAATCATCAACTTTGCAGTTGTACCTCATCATCTCCGATTTGGGTTCGTCAGTGTTGTGAGCTTGTTTTGGAGTAAGTAGGACGGAAGTTTAGAAGTAACTTTCTGACTACGTTCGATAGATACCTACCTCAGCGCCGTAAATGCCCAAGCGCGTCCGGAAGACAAGGAGAATCATACCATTTGATTACTTTTACTGTTGACTTCAATAATCCCAGTCTTGTACATCACATAGAGGTCGAAAATATCCTTATTTCATGTGTCTATACCATTCGTTGCGCTAAATGATTCTTTTTCTCCTTACAGAAGCATGTTGGCCACGACCTGGACTTTTCCAGACAGTTGTCTTCGGCAACTCACAAGCGACCGATCATCTCCTCACGCAGTCTGGAAATCACAATTTTACCTTCGTAGTTTTCGCGCAGACCATACCATCCTTCAGTTGATGTTCCGTGAACACCAGAAGTAATTTTAGTCCCAGATCCCCAGGATAAGTTTATCTTTAACCCGAATGTATGCCCGGGGCCACGGTTTGCCTGCGACTACGTGACATGACCATATGCGAATTCGCGTAGTTGTTGGCACCTACCGAAGATTAGGTCGGTATTGAGCGCGTACAGTCCCAGAAAGCTTTTAAGAAAGTTATAAGGAAGTATGGGGCGCATTGAAGGTATATTTACTTGGTATGGTCGCCCCCGGCGCCTTCTTGATCGACCGAACCGCAAAGCGAGCCGGAACGACACATCCGTTCCGGGAGTGTGAGTCTCGGAGCATGTACCTACTGTGTAGTGTTTTTCTATGAATAAGCGTGATTCCCACTTCCCAGGATTTCCTGTGTCTTTTTTTTTTAATCATTTATTTAATCCGACTTTCTGTCATCAATGACCCCCCGAGCAGTTGTCAAACGTCAAAATCGTGAAATCTGCCTAATTCCTTGCCAGCATTTCGAGACGGGCCTAAATTTACCCCTCAGGTTCCATACATGAGTACTAGTGTTATGTAGAGGGTATTTATTGGAAGCCCCTGATACTGGGTTTGATGGCACTAAGGTAGTCAAGTAACTTTGGGTGCAGAGGTCGAGATCGTCCAGAAACTGTACGTCACAGTCATGGGGGTAGCTCTAGTAGCACTCGGGAACATCGCATCTTCGGTTGCGCTCAGTGTGAGTCACCTCGCGAAAAAACGGTTTATCGCTTTGCAGTAGCGTGTACCCTGGGAGGACATGTGGCAAGGGTCGCACATGCGCAATAAGGGGAGTATCAATAGATGGACAGAAACAGCAGCACGCGAGAAACACCTATTTGTAGATGCGAGATTATCGGAAGGTACATCAATCAGTGGATAGCTTCCGACGACATGTATTGCTCAACTGAGGACTCGATTTGGTGCCTGTGGCGCACGTCACTCTCTGTCGAAGGCTCGGAGGCTCAGATTGACATTGGAGTGTTAAGTGACGAAGGCGTGGAAAGAGATGGGATTATGTTGCCAAAAATTCCACCATCTTCAGCATCCGGGCTTCTTTGCGCCTCGGTTAAGTCGCATTTCGCAGCAAGACGTCGTCGAAGCATCAACACACACCTCCCCCCGAGACGAAAACAGTCAAGTGGAGGGACACGAGCAGTAACACACTCACAGCCAATCAAAACATGCACATTAGAGTCTCCCTTCTGTCGGTATGCCGAAGGCACCCGCTATAGCCATGGGAATGGGCCAGGGAACCGTAGCGCAATCCAGCAAGTGGCGATGGGGACGTCTCCCCAATTTCAATTCTGGTGCGTGCCAGAATTGAAGTTTAGAAGTTCTAAACTTATTGTTGGGGTAGACCAGTTGGCCAAAGATAGTACGACTTGAGCTTCGCATAATATATTGGTGTAGTAGTACGCTAGCTGACAGCCATGAAAACCGAGAAGATATTTCCTCGACTAGAGAGCCCAACTGGTTGAAGTTCAACGTACTTGGGGAGTGATCAGCGCTTCAGCTGTTTCAAGTCATAAACGCCACAAAATGCCGCACACGACAGCGACCACGATCCGCGAGTAGTCCTTGTTGCTTGTGTAGGTTATAATTGTGCCTGTCAAAGATGAGGAAAACGGTTTGCAGTAGTACGCCTCCATCTCGAGCATGGTTGAAAAGGATCGCGAGTTGTTGCCAAGAGTCGTGGCGATGACGAGAAAGATGTTGGTCATCATGCGACGACCCTGTCCCGTCCCCCGATTGCCCAAGCTCTAAGCCCACCTCCCAGCTCGTTATTCTGCCCTCCATCGCTGTCCTTGGCGTCGTGCACGCCCCAGTTCAATAACACTGGCGCCAACTTACGGACGGCAACTCGGAAACTGTCCTAAGCGTCCTTATGACACATACTGCACACCTCTCAATATCCCACACAGCGGGTCGTTCGCCATTGACAACCATGAACCGTCCGCCACCATACATTTCAAAGACGTACGACCCCAACGATGCTTTGAGCGACATCACAGGGCTTCATTGGGCACTTCACGAGTTTCTTCACTCTCGCATGCTTGAGTCTGAAGAGTACTGCCATCGTGTAGACCCAAATAAGTGCGTCACTGCAAGGGCCTCTGAGCCATACAATCCGCTGAGATTTATTAGGGAGAGATTGTATTTTGCGACTGGTTACGGGCTCATTCAGTGTGTCAAGGGCCTTATGTCATTCGAAGACAAGGTGTGTACCCTTTCTCGACGTTATGGGCGTCAACATCAAGTCGCGGATAGGATCTACTTTCAGCTATCAATCACACGAGACATGGCAATTCCATCGCCTCGGCCCACCGTAAACCCGCGCCATCGTTGGCGGGCCGCATTGCCGGCTATATCGTTCCCGGGATGAGTAGTTCGGGTCCGGAATGGATCGCCCAAATGACACCAGTTGAGCGACACGCCGAACTCGTGTACGCAGAGAGCCTGTATGAAAAGGTAAGCGTGCATCCTCTTCTTGCCTTCAGAGATATTAATGCGCTGGTAGAGTTTGCTCGGTATCATGTATTCTGGGGATTGGTTGGCATTCGTCAAAGAGATGTGAGTGTTCGTTCCGTTTCAAGTGAGGATGCGACTCATACCAAGACCATAGATTGAATATGCGTACTACAATATCAATATATCGACAACTTGGACGATACCTCGAAGCAGCCGACGCTGCATACGTCGCTACTCATGCGAATGATGAGGTATCAGATAGTCCGCTTGAGGACCCATCTATCGACATACATTTTCGTTCCGGCGTGTATCTAGGTGTTGGTTTCTCTCACCTTATTCTGTCCTTGATGCCTGGGCGCCTCTTGACAATTGTCGAATTGTTCGGCTATCGAGGCGACCGCAAGGAGGGTCTAAGAATGCTCAATCGAGCAGGTGGTTGGGACGCCCATGGGGAGAGAGGGGTTATCTCTCAGGGTAGGTCATAGGTTGCATGACTTTCTTGGCATCGTTATAGACTCATACGTCGCTTAGAGTCCGAAGGTGTCCGTCGTGCCATCTGTGACATGACCCTGCTCATATTCCATCTTGTACTATCGTCATATACCTTTGAGGGTGTTGATGTAACCACCGCTCAGCGAATTGTAGAATGGAATCTGGAGAGATACCCTAATGGTACAGCCAGCCCTCTCTGCGTCTTTGCAAATTGCTAACATAGATTCAGGAGTGTTTTTCCTTTTTGGCGCTGGTCGCCTCGCGCTTGTGCGCTCCCAGCCTCAACAAGCTCTTGAATACTATGCCCGAGCAGCGCGAGCGCAAACTCAGTACCGTAATATGCATCATGTTAGTTGGTGGGAGAGCGCCATTGCCAATTTAGCGTTATGGAACATCGATGCCAGCAAAGATTGGTGGGACCGCCTGCGGGAAGAGGCTACGGTAAGTCTTCTCTTTGCATTTGGTCAAACGTGGGCTCAGCGGACCCTTTGTCAGTGGTCCAAAGCAACTTATGCGTATGGAGAAGCGACTTGTCTCGCGACGATTGGTGACCATGTCGGCGCTGCGAAGCTGATGGAGAAAGTATCAGGCTTGAGGCAGCGTATCGCTGGGAAGAGTATACCTCTCGAGGTGGGACATGAATCTACTTTTTTACGAGTTCGTTCACTGACTTCTGTGTTCCGATCGTCATTGCCTCAGAAATTCGCCGCCCGCAAGGCACGCAAGTATCTGGCCCAAAAGAATCGGCTAATTCTACCAGCACTTGAGCTCGCCTACGTATTTGCAGGCATCGCTCATGCTCCTCGCCAGGTCGTGCTTGAGCGCATGATTCCCCATGTTCGACGAGCGCTTGAAGAACTAGGTGTACTAGAGATAGGTGGCGTCAATGGCAAGGCGAGCGTAAATGGCCAAATAAACAAGGCAGCGGTCGAAAAGAACAATAGGAAAACGAGAAGCAAGATAGAAGGGAAGGAGGGATACTGGGATGATCTGTGTCTGACGCGGTTCCTGGAGGGTGTTTGTTGGCGCTTCGTAGCCTATCCAGTACGTCTATTTATTTTTGTCGACCATCGGCCATGTCTCGTGAAAATGATGCCGTCTACCTTCAGGATCCTGACGCCGAACTGGACGCAGACGAAAAGGTGTCTGTTTCTGTCGAGGAAGCTCAACACAGGGCCAAGACTGCGCTTGAGCAAGTGTTTGAAAACGGGAGCAAGATAGAACTGGATCATTACATTGTTTACTACGCTCGTGAGTCCCGTTTCCCCCTGAAATCATCGTCTGGACTGAACATGAAAGCAGATTTCGAGTATGGACGGCTTCTCGCTCGTTCTGGCAACAAGGACGGGGCCAAAGCTCAATTTGACATGGTGCTGGGTGGCAAACCACTTGAGGTCAATGCTGCCGGTCGTAAGGGCAAATACAGTCTCGAGGCGTGTTCCCTTATTCATAGTCGGTAGTCTCATCTCTAACGTGAGTCCACAGAATGTCTTGCACATGCGGGCACATGCAGCCCTAGATGCTCTAGAACAGGGCCGACCTCTGTAGTACCCAAATTTATATTTATGGACGATTGGCTGCAACGCCATATCTTTGCTGATCTATTTACCCTGGGCAGGTTGTTCCTGACCTAATTTACTCAGATCTAGCAGCTTTCTTGAGTTTTGCAATTGTTTTCGCTGTCGTCTTTCTCCCACTATAGATGGTGCTTGATGCGACGCTTGATGGCCGAGTTTATTGTCTAGCTGCGCACCACTACATTGATCAATTAGCCCTGTGAACCATGCCAGTGATGTGTTGTCCAAGACCTTGCTGATCACATGATAAGTACTCCGCGTCTTCGCATTGCTAGCCTGTTGCCCTTTGGTTCATCTTCAAGGTCGCAAGCCAGTCATTGCGATCGCCATGCCTTGACTCAGATCAAAGGTGTTTAAGAACACTTCCACGCAACGCCCTCGCTCTATATGTTCACTTGGTAAATCGTCATACAGCGCTGTGGGGCAAGAAACGATGGCTTAAATTTTGGAGTTGGAAGAATTATTGAACTTGGTCTAGCTCGGTGGAAGCATCCGAATATCAACAAAAAAAACGATGCAATGCAGAACAAAAGAGGCGTTGTTGCCCAATTATTCTGATTCTTTGGAACTTAATGGCTACCAGACTGGAGAATGGGGGGGAATGAAATGTCTGTATCACAGTATTGGGGAACCTCCTGCATTTGTCCGTCTTAGGGGTTCGCGATGGATCAAAACTTTTGACGGGTTGCCTAATACTGACGAGATCAGAGAAACGGCTTTGACGATCGAGCTGAGATGCCATCTATCCAAGGACCTCGAGGCTCGGTCCACTTTCCAGAAGACTTTCAACTCGATCTTCGCTTGTTGGTGTGCAAACGGAGAGCTCCGTTCCTGCTAGTTTCATCATCAGTTTGAATCCCACACACATGTCTGGGCAGCGTTCATATTATAGAGGGCATAAAGGGCGTAGAAGGCTGGTGAGTGCGGGACTCCAGTATGGACGTCAAAGGTCAGTGTTGGTCAGACATGCACGGCCGAATTGACATCGAAATTGTCAACCGGCTAGAAAATGTCGTCATTCTGACCATCGATCACTCAGGAAAGAGCTGGTGGACTCGGTGAAACTGAGTCTGACGCGATCTGTCACACACCCATTTACGCGTGACACGCGTGAATGTCACGCGCTCTCTCACATTGTTACCGTCATCTCGATGGATGACCCCAACCCCCGCCCACAGAAGCGAACGCGCATGGACAACGATGCTGCCAGCGCAGAGAGTTCAGCGCAGCCGCCGCAGTTGTCAGCTCCGCCGCAACCTGCGTCCGCCTTGCGACCCCTACCCCCTCCAGTCCTACTCCTCGCGCTCCCAGCGCTGTTGGCTCTTCCACCCAACCATGAACATTATCCTCTGTCGCTCTTCTTGTCTCTCAGGGCCCTCAGGACGTGTCTTGAACTAAAATCGCTAACCCCCGACGTGGAGTGTCGGGCTTGGACTGGACTAGCTGAAGTTGGGCT